>RJWM01006124.1:0-87142 GCA_004363535.1 Dasyprocta punctata | reverse complement strand
AACAGGAAAAACTCAGAGCTCAAACCCGAAGTAAAGCCTGCTTGCTTAAAAATATCTCAAGGTCAGTATGCTATTTATAAACTCTGAAAGAATTAGAGACTTCTATTGGAAATGAGACATATTTCCAAGGAGTATCATTCTTTGAATAACATATGAAAGATCTGTCAGTTACAGAGAAAAGAAAAACGAACGGCTGAAAATGAGCATTGAGATTCCTACTGAACTCTTTTCCTGAAGAACGCAAGTCCTGTGGTGGCCCAGTTCTCTAAGCAGATCTTTCCTTGATCTAAAGTCTAGGATTCTGAATACCCCATGACCAAATGTCTGACACCTACTACTGCATGTTCTCCAGTTATCTTTTATCTTCCCAGGGCCTCTGCAGGTCCTCTGATATTTGAAATTTAGGAAACTGCTTCACCTTCTTTTAATTACAGCAATGTGATGAGTTTTGACTCCATTTTAACTTTTTCTCTATTTTTTCTGTGCTATTTTCCACCCCAGTTTTTTTCCAAGATATATTTATGCCCCCCAAAAGAGTAAACTCCAGTTGATCCCACTTGACTGTTCCAAAGGTTTAGGCTGGACTTTCTTCCCAGAATCTCGCCCTTCTTATTTGAGTCAGGAGTATTTTAATTGTGAGACTCACACACCCCAAAATTTTAAAGGGAGAAATTATTCACTATATACAGCAAAAGGAATGTTCCCTAGGGCAATTGGATCTGGGAAATTATCTACAAATTGTCTTCTGATGCCTGACATGTGCTTCTCTCATTTCTTCTTCAATAAATGTGCCAGAAAACAGAGCAGCGCAGTTTAAGACTGGTATCATCTTAGTAAGAATCTAAAGAAGTTTGAAATTTCCTTTCCTAAGCAAATTTCATGTGCCCAAGCTGAAGCAATCATTGTAGGTAAATTGCTATGGCTACCCCAGCCAGGACTACCTGCCCAGCCCTATGATTAGAGGAGGTTCTCTTAACAAATAAGAGCTACACATGGACAAGGTCTCAGGGCAATGGGTGTAATACCCCAGTTTGCACCTACAACTCTTGTGTGATTTTCTGTGTCAATTGGAGTGATGTATCTGAGAGTGATCTGAAAGAGGTAGACATAAGAGAGATAGAGAGCAGCTGAAAACTGCGGTAAGGAAAAGTCAGGAGTTTCTGGTCTGAACACGAAGCAGAGTCTGGAGCTAATGAGGCAAACAGGAAGAACAGAATGGACTATTCTCAGAGAGGCACAGATCTGGACCTTTGGTATGGTCTGAATATTTGTACTCCATCATCCCATGTTTAAATCCAACTGAGAAGGTGATGATTACTAGTAGGTGGGAAAGTGATTGGGTACTAATCCTAATTAGAAACTAACATCAATGAGATTAGTACCCTTGTAAATGAGAGTCCAGAGAGCTCGTATCCTTTTTGTCAAGCGAGGTCACAGTAAGAATGAGCCATGGGCCCTCTTCAGTATCCAATCTGCTAGTGTAATGATCTTGGACTTCTGAGCCTTCTAAACTGCTAGAAAGATATTTCTGTTGCTCAAAAATCACTCAGTTTATAATATTTTGACCTAGCACCTTGAACAAATGAACTAAAACAACCCTATGCCTGTTTATAGAGAAATTTGTTGAGAGAAAAAGTAAAAAAATAATGATTTGCAGAGCTAACTTGAATTTGAGCTGTTTGTTGCTGAAACTACTTGGTACAGGTAATTCTGTTTAGTTGGACTGTGTTTCTTTACTAGTGTTGTATCTCTAGGACCATAACTGAGCTTTATTTGAATTGTTAGTGGTCATAAAGGACAGCAACCTGAACTAGGGTATCAATGTAGCTTAAAATATTTTTCCTGCCAAATTTATCCAAAAGAGAGATAAGAAGCAATTTTAAAATAACTGCAAAATGACAAATTGAAGCCAAACAGGTTAAATTTTTCATTTTATAAGAAGAAATTAAGTATTTTGAATGGATGACCTAATTGCCTTAAAAAATAAAATGTGCAAAATTAAGGTAAAAACGAAGATACTGAAGTTTGCAACAAATTAGAATTGCTTTAAATACTCTGATAGATAATTTGCATATTGCCTTACTGAATTGTCTAGCATATCCTTGCCATTCAATTAAAGCTTAAGAATCATCACTAATAAGATGATTCATTTCAGAAATCATCTATTAAATCTTAGACTCCATATTTGCATGGATTAAGATAAATATTTAAATCTCACTTTGCTAACAGATTTTAAAACTAATGTGTCTTTTCCCTTTTATATTTTAATTTTGGTTTCAATTGTGTGAACAAAGTTTGAGATTTAAGATGGAAGAATTTTTTTGTGGAAGTACTTTTGTCCCTAAAGAAGTTACATGCACTAGAGTTATATGTTTCTCACAAAATCTGGCCTGGTACTTATTGAGCATCCCTATATTTATGATAAATTGAGTTTCCAGAGAAGTTCTGTAGCTTTAGCGAGTGCACTCATCCATGCTGTACATGTCTGGGCTTTATGTTTAGAAAATACGGATGTTACGTTCAGACAGAGTTGTGTAGATTTTACCAATTTTCCAATTTTCACTTGGAAAGCTTAGTTCAAATTGGCTGAAATGAGAAACCTGTCACACAGTAAAAAGTGACTTTGGGAAGACCAGGAGAATGTTTAAAATGGACAGCACAGTTATTTCTTGAGCTACAACTATAATTCATCTTATTAGAATGTAGACTGAATTAGAGAAAAATCATTGCAAACAGCAGTTCTCACTGAGTGTGAAAGTCACAAATCATCCTGAAGGAATCACAAGCTCAAAGGTATGTTCTGGGTAGTATGTGCAGCTCCAAGATAGACCATGGAAACAGGTGAGGAAATGCAACAAGAAGACCAAATGATTGAGCTACATATGACTAGCCAGCCTCTCTCCCCGGTCACTAAATGTATGGCATGGCCTTAGTGAAACTCTTATTATATACAGTCCCATATTTTAAGAATTGCATATAGATGGGGAGAAATATATGGGAAGAACATTCATGCACAAATTTTACGTAAGTTTTCTATGAAAACTGGTTCCCAGAAGATTTGGAGTACAACTAAAATTTTCTGGAGATTTTAAAAAATGCAAGCTACCTCTGGTTCCCCAAGGGTTAAGCAACAGATTAAGTCTAATGTTAGGAATGGTTAATAGCAGCTAGAGACTCCCAGGAGACAGCAGCTTTGATCATAAGCTGTAGGAATCCAATCCAGGTTTTTAAAAACACAAGTAAAATGTGTAACTAATGCCTGAAATATAATATATGTGATAGGTATTTAATAAATGTAAATTCTCATTTTGGTTTCCTTCCCACATTACTAAGGATGATTCAACTCTGAAGAATTACTCTGTATGTTTTATGCATGAAATACTTTGGTGCAGTGTCACACTAAGTAAGTTCAAGCATAAATTATAACCTTGTAGTTCTCTTTCATTGAAGAAGAACCAAATATATATTTCATGGCAAGTCTTTTAAAGTGTCTTGTTTCTATTCCCCTCTACTCAAAACTGGGAGTCTCTCATTCTTCAAACCATAGAAACCTTTCCATCTGTACTGTCCTGTGCTTATCCTTTTAGTTCTAAAAGCAGCTCTTTTGTCTATGCTATTTGTGACCTCATTACATACTTCTGATACTTCCAATTCCCCAGGTGTGGCCAGGCCTATGGAGAATATAACACTTCCCTCTGCATTATTTTCTAAGGAACCCACATGGGAAAATTTCATCTTTTCTTCTCCCTTGAACAGAGTAGAGAAAGAAGAAAATAATCGGGTAGAGTCAGGGAAAGGATACAAATCTCTCTACAGTAAATACTTTTATTCAATTTTATGCAATCTAATACAACTATATTTGACTTTGTTGAGTCGCACAGTTTTATTTCCATCTCATCTCATTTAGATGAACAGTGAACCTTCATTTGCAATTTATTAGTCAAAATTATTTGAAGGTGTATAAAAACACGCTTTGGATAAAGCAACAAGGGTAAAATTAAAAGCTTGCCTACAAAAGCATCGCCAAGAGAAAATGAAGTGTTCCTGCATTTCCCTCTGCCCTGAGATATCATTGTTCTTGTTATTCCTGTTGAACTTCCATTGATTGTTTAAGGCCCCGTTATGGTGTATACATTGTGTCAACTTGAGAAGTCTAGAACCTTAATTAAGTAACTCAGCAGCTCTATATCCTGGGGTGTAGAGCACAAGCAGTTACCTGTTCATTGTGTCAATTTAAGAAGGTCAGAAGTTTAACTGAGAGACTCAGCAGGGAGCCAGGGTTCTTACTTTGTAAACATCCTCATCTTGTGCAAAGCAGGGCAAGGAGATTTGTGAATGCTACACCCATTCTGGGGGAGGGGGTTCCTGTGTACAATATAAGGGAGAAAAAGAGGCTTACTCTTGCCCCTTTTACTCTGGCTGCTTTTTGCTCTGGCTGCTGCCTTGAAGTGTTGTTCCTGTGCCATGCCACCCTGCCTTGGAGTCAGCTGATTATGGACTGAAACTTCCAAAACCTGTAAGATAAATAAACCTTTCCTTCCCTAATTTTGGGTGTTGGGTGTTTTGTACCAGCAAAGAGGAAAAAGTAACTAAGACAGGCCCTCTTTCACATTGTACTTCTGCTGTGAACTTTTTTATGTCCCCTAGGCATAATCTCTTTATCACTGTGACCCCACATCACTTACTACACAGTTATTTTTATCCTGATGCTTTGTAAATTGTTCATGTATCTGTCTGTTGGCCCTTTATGAATGAAAACTTCTATCTTTATGGTTAAGAAATATCTAAATGTTGAAGAACTTGACTATTTCTACATTTATCTATACTGTATTAGCTGTACTTTTTGTGCATTTTCAACCATTTAGAGTAAAAGCAATTGGGCCGAGGTATTTGTAATAAAGGTAATGTCTTAACTCATTTGCTTACAGGTTTTCTCTTTAGAAGGTTCAACAAATGTCCTTTGACTAAAAATAGTACAATTGAGAGGTTTCCTTTGTGTGCTCACTTAATGTCAGACCTTTATTCTTTTAATAAGAATACACTAAAGTCTGCCTGTAAATGAGTGATTTCTCCTTAAAAGAAAGCAGGAATGCAGAGGAGAAGAGGAGACTGCAGAAAGTGGGCACTCAGTGAGATCATGTGAAGAAAACTGAAATGTGGTTCTTGGGGAGAGCCATTAGTCTCTGACCTCTTTATATTCTGGCTCCTCCTGTTTTTTTTTTTTTTTTTCCTCAAACACTGTCCTTATCTAGGCTTAGGGCAGTCATCTATGGACCAGAAGCTTTTTGTGCTTGACCTCTAGAGGCTTCTTTTACACAGAGGCTTTCTTTGAGTGAGATCCATGATTAAAATTGGCAGATATTTTTGCCCTACAAAACCACAAATCACAAGAGGGTAATGCAGAAGGGGAATGACAAAAAATTGAGAAATTCTTCTTTGAAAACATAATGGGATGGAAAGTTAGGTGAAATTTGAGACTTTGTAGTACCCAGTAATCCTTGGGACACATCGTAAACTAAAAACTGAGATATGTATAGAAGGACCTATTTTATGGCTAGCCATAATGTTGGTTTGCTAACATTCACAATATAGATATGACCTAGCATCTTATTGGAGTGTGTGTAAATTTATTTCAAACTGCATTATCTTCTTTAACAAATGCTTTGTAAGTGACCTGCCACTCTGTTATTAATGTGGATGAATGCTAGCACTGGTATATAGGATTGAGTGGCCCAAAGTACTGGGCTCATAGGAACACATGCTGATTATCTCTAGAACAGTTAGTCTACAGATATTATACTCTTTCCCCTGGAAAAATACTAACAACTTGCGAAAATTTTGTGGTTCTCTTGTTTACAGAATAACAACGAAGCTGCTATATTAGAGTTGTAATGATAAAAGCAATTATTGTTTATGTTATGTTAACAGTAGGAGTGCCAGAAAGCTAAGATGGCTTTAAAAGTAAAATTTAGTGGAAGCTGAAACTGCTGGCAGAAAAATTAATCATGTCATTTGTCTTCCCTTTAATCCTCTTCAAGAAGGAACAGAGGGGCAGAAATTTCAGGTCAAACCTTTTTATCAGCAGCAGTTATACAGAAAGTGCATCAAATGACTTCTCTGCATTTTCCATGAGCTGTAAATCGGAGTGCTGCTGTTTTGGACATTTTATCCCTTCACAGAACAAGGTCCTCTATGGCCTACTAAGAACTCTTGGAATTCACAGCTTTGCAGAAGAGATTAGCTTAAAAAACAACATTATTATCTGGCTTTATAGAGACTTTCAGTTTTGTTTCAAGTCATGTGGGATTTTTTATTTTCCCTAAAATAGGTAAACACAAAGAGCAAAAAGGCAGATATTTAGAAGGTCAAATGCAATTCTGAAGGCAGAATGTATGAACTTTCTCAGTCTAACTTGCAAATTTCCCCACTAGTCCCTCATCAATTTGTGGGATAGCTATTGGGTAACACACTGAAAATGGATTTTTGCAGCGATAAATATCAGAAGTATGAGATACACTGAGGTATATTGAGGAGGAAGCTATTCTAGTAAACCCCTCCAAAAAAAAAAAACCTTCCCTGATATGATAATACATAAAAATTATGTGAATTATAGGCATGAGTAAATATTCCAAGGGAGGGGACAAGTTGTGTGAAGCATGTAGACAGAGAAACTGGAAGAAAACCCAATTGGGCACAATAAGTACGATGAGAAAGAGAGAGATGAGAAACATTCAGACAGGTAAATAGACCTGAAAGGGACCTTGAAGACATTCTCACTGTTTTGTTACTTGTCCTATGGTAGTAGATGGGTGCTGCTGAGAGAAATTATGGTCAGATGTTTATCTTGAAAAGGTTATTCTAATTTAATAATTGATGCTGCCAGTGATCATCAGTGGGAAGTGATGGTTTTATGCGTCAACTTGGCTAGATTGTGGTACCCAGTGGTTAGGTCAAACACTAGTCCAGATATTGTTATGAAGGCATCTTGTAAGGGTATTACTAACATTTTAAATACTAGAATATGAATAAATTATTAATATTACTGGGCCTGACCCAATCAGTTGAAGACGTTAAAAGCAAAAGACTGAGGTCTGCGAAGGAAGGATTTCTAAATTCTGTTACAAAGAAAACACGTCTTAGTTTCTAGTCCATTATTTGAGAGAATTTAGAGTCAAGATTGCAACATCAGTTGTTCCCAAATTCTATCTTACCGGGCAGTTCTACAGCTTTCAAACTTGTCATCTCTCATAGTCACCACGTGAACCAGCTCCTTAAAATCTCTTTGTCTGCATCTGTCTCTGTCTACTCTCTGTCTCTTTGTCTCTGTCTCTTCCTCTCTCGCCCCTTTCTCTCTTTCTTTGTGTGTGAGTGTGCATTTAAAGTCACTTCTTATGTTTACAAAGTGTTGAGGAGACTGGATTATAAATATTACTTAGTTGACAGAATTTTGTATTTTAAATGTTGCCTTATAGTTTCGTGCTTTCCCTGAATTTGATTTTTAAATGCAGGAAGTAAGCCTGAGCCTTCAGTTGAGGTGCCTCATTGCTCACAGACAAGGGGTAAATCAGAACAATTTTAATCATGCACAGACAAACTCTTAGAAATCGCTACAATTCTGTGTGATTAACAGTAATAAATGAAAGTGGTCTACAAACATCAGTGGACTGACTAACATCCTAACATTCAGCACTAAGTAAGGGAATAAGTGTTTCTATATTTCATTATCAGTAAAGTTTTACTGTTTTGTTATTGTTACTATTCAGTTTTTTTTCCTTTTTTTTACCTTCAAACTACAAAAGATAACAAAGAAGGAAAACAACACATTTAGCACAACTTTTCTAGATATGTGTCAACAATCCTTTGTTATTCCTTTCCCCTGAAATTGACTTTCATGTTAATATTTTAAAAAGTTAGACATGATGGCTCAGTGGGAGTTTCAGGTTATCAGGGAAAATTATTCATGGAAGAAAACTGATACCAATTTGTGTTTATGCAGGGTTCTAAAATGACTGTGACATTTGAGATAAGCAGCTAAACATGACCTCTACCAGAAATCATAATTTTATATAATTTTCAAGAGAAATAAAAGGACATTAACTATATCAAAACTTCTTTTGGGATGCATTTTCAAATTTTATCCCACTGAGTAGCATTTCAGTTTATGAGACAGTTGCATAGACTTTGTACAATGAAATGTTATTGCTCTGCCCAAGTACAAAAACTGTTAGAGCTATTTCTTCTAGAGACATTAAATGGTAACAGCTAACATTCCAAGGAAATAATATTTGCCTGAAGAACAGCAAAACAACAGGCCAACTAGAATACCTAAGCCCACTTTTCTATGAGAGTAACTTAAAACTGAACATGTCTCCTAATCAGTTCGTTCTGGTATTTTAGGAGTTAAACTTTCAGGAAAAGATTAAAGAAGCAGGGAGCTCAATGTGGTAGCTAATCTTATAACAGTTCTCTGTATTCCTTGCAATAAAATCTTGCTTTCTTCAAAGTTACTCTAGGAAATAAAGTGATTCCCCATGTTGTAGCTACATGGAGTACTTAGCACTTTAATTCAGAAATATTAATGACCTTATGAAACTGGCTGTCTATTGGGAAAACTCATAAAGAGGCATAAAGGCCATGAAAAAAATAACACAGTAAAATGCTTAGATTAATATGTCTGGCTTATGTCATATTTTAAACCTGAGTTCAGAACATAATATTCTATTCAATTATTTTTAGCCTTTTCAATCCGAAATAGCTTTCTTTTGACTGAAACCATTTGCTCCTTAATTCTTTGGGCATTGAACCAGGCATAAGCAGAAGCCAAGAAGTCTGAGCGTGTTGAGAAATTACCAGAGACCATAAAATCTTATAGAGTACCAGTTTTCTTCTCATCTTTACCTGATTCTATTTCTCTCTCTCTCTCTCTCTCTCTCTCTCTCTCTACCTGATTTTAGTTTTTTGTTGCCCTACCATGGAAACCAGATTCCGAGGATGTAATTTTTCTGAGTCAGTGTGGCAAAACAAAAACTTCTTGAGAGAATGAAGCCACTTGACCTGGGGTCTATCAAAAAAGGAGAGAACCTCAGATCTGATACAGATAAGGCTTGCATTTGGATCAAGTTATCAGTGAGAGAAAGCCCAACACTAATCATTTAAGCAAATGAGGGACATGGAGTCACATAAATCAACAAAAGAGTGACTGAAGCCAGTGCAGTATGCCCTGGGGCAAGACAGTTGCCTATCTGCATTATCTGTTTTCCTCTTTGTTGCTTTCCTTTGCAGAAGGGATCTTCGCTTTGGTGGGATACCTCGCCACAGTTATTTGCTAACATTTAATCAACAAGAAATAAGAATGACTAAAACTCATGAAGTAAAAAGCCCAAGAATTAACTGCAATTGGAGGGGGAAAATCACATTGTTTTAAGTCCTGTGCCATTCAAAAATTACTCTTTATAGGAAGAGAGATGTAATTCCCAAACCACCAGGTTCAGATAGCCTGTTATAAACACAGCCAGGTCTTGCATCTGTTCTACTGAAAACACCTAGGCCAAGAGCTGGTTAGAGTTAGTCTTTCAAGTCAAGTCACCATGGCCACAGAAAGAGCCCAAGGAAATAGCAGGCAAAATCAGTAACTGTTCACTAAACACTATTCCAATATTTTTCTTTCAATTTTGGCTATACTTTATCTGAGAAGCATTATATAAATATATAAAGATATCTGGGTATCATCCCTCAACAATTCTAAAACACAAAATCAGAGTAAGAACCGGATTTTGAATTTGTATTTTGAAAATGCTCTAAATGATTCAGTAATCACCCAGGGCTAAATAAGTAAGGGCTAATCACTGAGTGGTGCCAGTAAAATAATTTAACATTGTCAAACTTTTCCACTTTTGAACCACCTACACAAGACCAAGAAATCTAGTGCTCACCTATGTACTTCCTCATACTTCACCTCACCAGATACACCTCTCTCACTGATATTGTTTCAATAGGAACCACTCAAGAGAATCTCTCTTTCAAAAAATTCTAGCTAGGACTCTGAGCTCTGCCCTACTTACCCTAATGTGCTTGCCGAGGCTACCAATGTTCTTTAGAATTCATTTTTAAGTGTATTGTGAATGGAAGAATTCAATTTAGCTACATATTAAATATAGTACATGGAATTCAGAGAGCACATTACTGCTTCTTTGCCCATCCTTCCTGCTTAGCCAGTCTCTTGGCATTGAGGAAGCCACGTGACTTTTACAGTGATAAAAGCGGGTATAGTTCCCATCCTGACCACAGTCTTCTTTCCTTACTGCTATTTTGTTTAACCATTGTTTGTCTTTGGGCCCTCAAGTTCATTGATAATTCTATTCCATATCATCCAGCTCATTGGTCTCTACTTGTATTTATATTCTTTATCCAAATTTTTAGGCATTATTCAAGCTTATGCTTGAATTGCTGGCAGAATATTAACCATGTCTTCTCTTAAAATTTTTTTTACTGTCTTATTTAATTTCTTTGACATCACACCCTCCTAACTTCCTTCCCACCTCTTCAGCCAGCTCTCAGTTTTCACTGTGGCCTCATTCTCCTCTAGATGGCTTTTAATATCAGCATTTCTCAGAACGCAGAGCTGGTCTGTTCTCTTCTTACTCTTTTGGCAATCTTACGGTGACTCGAGTTTTTAATTATCATCTGTAACCCAACAATATTTAGATTTATACCTCTATCCCTGACTACTCCGCTGAGAACCTAACTTGCCTCTCCAATTATTTTGTGTTTTCTTCAAGTGAATGTGTCAAAGATACCTCAAAGTCGACATATGCAACACTGTATTCATCTGCTTTTCCCTTCCCCAACATAGTACTTAACCCTTGCTTCCACTGTTAAGGAATGAAAAGGCAGGAATGGGAGGTTGTCATGGATACCACTCTCTTCCTTAATTCTTTCATATAATTGATCACCAAAATCTACCCATTCTATATCTTAACTGTGTAATATGTCCCGTCCCACTCTGTCCTTTCTCTGTAATTCTCTGGCTACCTCTCAGTCTAAAGTTTGACTCTCTTTTACTTAGTCTCACCATTTTTCATTTGTCTACTACAGCCTCGTCTCCATACAGCAAACAGAAAGATCTTTTCAGAGTACAAACTGATCACTTTATAACTCTGCCTAACATCCTTTAATGGCTCACACTGCTCCTAATTAAGACCAAAGTCTTTAACATGCTTTGCAATGCCTGAAATGTATGCTTGCATCTGACCAGCTCTATAGACTCCTTTACCCCTCCACTTCTGTTGCCTTCATCTTCAAAGGTAGGATCTTTGTTCTCCATTACCTTTGTATTCAACACCCTTTGTTCTCCCCTACATTTGCTTAATTCATTCCTACTCTTGCCTCATTTTGAGACCCTGGTTCTTAAAAAAGAATTTTTTTTAAGGAAAAATTATCCTGCGTGGCAGTAAGGAACGTTTCTTCTCCTAAGTGTTCTAATAATTCCATTTATTTTCTCTTTTGACTGTGATCATAGTAAATACTTGGAAACTTACATGAGTAAACGATCAACCTGCAGAGAATAACTACACCTGGATTTTACTTAGACATTATGTTCCAAATGTATATTTTGGGAATCTATGATTTTTTACTATTATTTTAAGAAACCGATATACTGAAAGTAAACTTCTTACACTGTGCATAAGGAAGGCAAATCATTTTTAAAATAAACACTGCTGATCAAACAGTTAAAGGATAGTGTTTTTCAAAAACAAAAGTATAAACACTGTCGTTATCAAGAACATCACAATCCTAAAATACCAGCTAACGTCTAGAGAGAGCTGGTTTAATTGAACTGGAATGAGTTTTGTGCACTGAGACATTTTTAAAGCTCCCCAGGTGATGCTGATATGTGATCAAGTTTCCAAACTCCTCTGCAGAGGATGCCTATGAAATACCCATCAATGCTGTTTCACAAGTCGAACAACACCACAATAAATGCGTGGGCGGGTAGAAATATAGATCACGTGGCTCTTCAGAACAAAAACCGTGCCAGTTAACAGCTCTATGCAGCGCTTAGCAGAGTACTGTATAATCACAAACTCGTGGTGATTGTTAAATCTAAGTGGGGAATCATTTGGGTGAAATGACTCAGGAAGCTTTCCTTTCTCCTACTGATTTGAAATGTGGCTTACTTCTTAAAGACAGTGAACAGATGCCCGGCCCATCAACAGAATTGAGTCCCTCAAATCGGCAGGCCGTCAGCTCTGGAAGTGTTGAATTAGGACGCGCTTGTGCGCCAACAAGGTCAAGAACCAGCTCTCAGCTCAGAATAGCTGGGTTTTAATCTTGGCTCTGCCCCTTGCTTAGTTTGTGATCTTGATCAACTTGATCTAACTTTTCTAAGCCTCACCCCCTATTTTTAATTCCTGGGGAGGATAAAGGTACAGCAAAGTGTTTAATAGTAACTATTTTAAAGGATTGTTTTGAAAGTTAAATGAAATAATGCATGTAAAGAATTGAGAATATTGCCTGACCCATAATAAATACTGAATGTGCATCAGCAATTACTTTCTCATTTTAAAGCTGGAAATTTCTATCAAAGGATAGAAGTTAACCTTTGGAGTTTTTTTTTTTTTTTTGAAAGTTTATTTGTAGATCAAAGAAAATGAAAACTAAAATTTTAGGCTACCTTAAATGTAATAATGCCAATTAAAAAAACTAAATAGCATGCAATATTCATTCCTCTAAGTCCTTATACTAATGAAGAAAAAAAGGCTACAGTTGGTGGAATAAATATTCAATAGCAGCCCTGAATAAAGCAAAAAGGAAAAATTAGTATAGTATCATGCATCAATAAAGCACATGACAAAAAATTAGAGAGCTAAACAATAAGTTAATTCCTTTTTTTTATTTAAGAGAAAATGGACACAGAAAAGAGAAACAAAAAACAAAAGAGACAAAAAAACAACAAATCCGATACAATAACATTATAGGTTTACAATATGAGATGACTGAAATTTGACAGTAGTTGTATTATTGAATATCGTTACCTACAAAGGGGTTGTTCAGATTAACAGATATAGACATGATATATTGATCCAATCATATGAGTATTAACTGTTCTTTTTCAATAGCTAATGCATTTAGTAATATAGTCATTTTAACTGTATTATGTATACCTATTTATAAATTTATTTCTTTTTCCTTTTCCCTTCCTTCCTTCCTCCTTTCCCCTTAGAATATCTCTTGTTGTCATTAAAATAACTGCCCATATCATCAGGCTTAATGTAATCAAACAAACTAGTTCAGAATAAAACCAATAAAAAATAAAACAATGGTCACAGAAAAGAGAAACAAAAAGCTAAAGGGACCAACAAACAACAACATATCCAATACTGTAACATTATAGGTTTACAAACTGAAATTATTGGAATTTGACAGTGGTTGTAACATTGTATATTGTTACCTTCAAAGGGGTTGCTCAGGTTGGCAGATATAGACACGTAAAATTGATCTGATCATATGAGTATCAACAGTTCTCTCTCACCATTAATGCATTTAGTAGTATAGTCATTTTAACCATCTTATGTATACCCTCATGTAAATCTATGTGTTTTTCCTTTTCCCTTCCTTCCTTCCTCATTTCCCCTTGTAATACCTCTTGTTGTCTTCAAAATAACTGCCCTTACCATCAGGTCTAATATAATCAAACAAAATAGTACTGAATAAAACCAATAACAAAAAAAACAATGGAAGCAATACATAGCAATACAACATTGAATTCTATAATGCCTCACATTATCTTCTAAGCAATTGCCTATATTGTCTGTTGTAATACAATCAAACAAACCAAAATAGGTTAAAAGCACTCAAAACAGCAATGAAAGGAATACTGGGTTTCAAAGCAAGGTGATCAAATATCAATGAAGGCTACCCTAATATATTTTGTTATCTTTAAAATAGCTGTCTATGTCATCATATATAATAAATTTAGGCAGGTTGAGGTAGAATAAGATTAAACTAAACAGCTCATTGAAAACAATACTGGACTCAAATCTCGATGATGGATTACTCAATTGTCTGCCCTGCTCGGTGATATCTGGAACTGTGGACTTTATCTCTCTCTAAAATGTCCTTCAGTATTCTTTGTAGGGTTGGGTTGGTTGTCATAAATTCCTTTAGTTGTTCTTTGTCGTGGAAGTATCTTGTTTCTCTGTCGATTTTGGAAGATAATTTTGCAGGGTACATCAATCTGGATTGGAAGTTGTTTTCTTTCAGGGCTTGAAATACTTCACTCCAAGCTCTTCTTGACCTGATGGTTTGTGCTGAGAAGTCTGTTGTGATTCTGATGGGTTTTCCTTTGTAGGTGATCTGATTTTTTTTCTCTAATAGTTTTTAATATTTTGTTTTTGTGTTGAATTCCTGGGATCTTGATTATTATATGTCTGGGTATAGGTATATTTTGTTTATGTTTAGCTGGAGTTCTATATGCTTCACTTATCTGAAAGTCACTTCCTTTTCCCATGCTTGGAAAGTTTTCTGAAATTATTTCTGTAAATAGACTTTTAATTTGATTTGTATTGACCCTGCTTCTTCACTCACACCTTTTATTCCTAAATTATATTTCTTTGGGTTGTCTTGTAGCCATTGTATTGTTACTTCCACGTTTCTTGTTATTTTTAAGAAATCCTTCCTTTCTTGATCACAAACTTCAAATCTGTCTTCAAGGTTTGAAAGTCTATCATTAGTTTCCTTCAGGTGGTTCTACCAGCTTTCATTGAAGTTTTTCATTTCCTGGTAGTCTCTTTGAATCTGCTTCATGTATTCTAAATCTTTTTTGTATTGTTCATTCCAGGTTTCCCTCGTTTTCCTATGCTCCATTTTTCATCTATGTCTCCTTTAGAGACGCCTAGCAATTCTTTTATGTTTTTCATTTCTTCTTTTAGTTGAGTTAGTATTTCTGCTCTAATTTCTTTTATAACTTCATGAAGTTATTTCTTTACTTCAGTTGTCATCACCTCAGAGACTAGTTGTGGGACTCCCCATCTCTTCTGTGTTTGCTTTGCCTAGATTTGTTCTGCTTGGATTGGAGGCCAGAGACTGCCCCCTGCCTCTTTGTCTTGGCATATTCCTGAGTTATTCTGGACAAGTGTGTACCAGGGATCTTGTAATTTCTTTGGAGTGAGGCAGTGCTGATTGTGGATATCTGATGGTTACCACTGGGTGTGCTGTTACAGCGCTGTCCGCTGCTTTTCCCCAGCCCATCTTGGTTCCCCCAATGTCTGGCACAGTGCATGGAGGTGGGGCTGCTGCCTGGGAACCTGGGCCAGTTGTCTAAGAAACTTCCACTATCACCCCTAGGGCGTGCATGGAGCCCTGGTCTCCAGACCAAGCCGGTCACTGGCCAGGACCCTTTGGGGCTTGATTGGAGCAATTTCTACAGGACTGTGCCCAATTAGGAGTGGCTCCGGTCCCAAGATGGATGCCAGTCCCTTGCTCTCCCTCACTGGGAGTTGGGGTTTGCTGCACTCATCTGCCAGTTTTAGTCCACTGCCCCTTTCCTCCAGTGGTGCCCCTCCGGGCAGAGGCCTCCAGAGTCTCTGCCACTGCCACCGTCACCACACTTTAATCGTACGTCCCCCGGTTCCAGTAACTCCTGTCGCAAAGTGGGTCCGGCTCCAAGCAGAGGTGCCACCAGCTTGTTTGATTGCTTCTTTTTATTCTTTCTGTGGGCTTCAATTCTCATTTTAGATTCTTCCTGGGTCCAGGGGACCCACCTCCCCCTTTTTTGTCTTCCCCATGTTGTTATAGTCTAGCATTTGGACAGTATCTTTCAGGGAGGCCGCTTACCCTGCTGTTTACTGTTCCGCCATCTTGTCCCGCCTCTCCAAGTTAATTCCTTTTTAAAAGGGTAAAATAAATAAACTCCTAGGTAATCTGACTTTTTAAAAAGTAAGAGAATGTGGACAAAGAGCAAAATTAGGGTTTAGATGGAGACTTACTTTATGTTTCCATTTACTTTTTCTGTTTATTTCCAAATTTATATTCTAGGTGCATTTTGAACCAATAGCATGAGATTTACATTTTGTAAATGTTGTTTTTATTTTTATTTTTATTAATCCATTAGCGATTTAGGACAAACAGTAGTGGCTCTTGCTGTCTGTGAATGCCTAGGAGAAAACTTAGCTGGACAGATATTTTTAGTATTTTGAGAACGAGTTGTAAAACCATCTAGTGAATTACTAATTGCAGTATCTTTGCATCAGGTTATGGTTTAGATGAGTAAGTTCATTTTTAGTGTCTATTACTTAAGAAATATCAGTGACACACTCTGTAAGAATAAGCACAAAATCTCAAGAGGCCAGATGTACTAAAAGCCACAGGGAAAAATATAATTGAAAGGCATCTTTATTATGATGGCAAAGCAATGGAAAAACTGAAGTTCAAGTTGCAACAGGCTTAAAATATCAGCACTCAAGTTAAGCCACTGACACTGGGGCCTAGAGAGAAACTTTGGAGAACACATTTTCAAGTTGAGACTCATTAGTATTAATATGTCTTTGACTTCAGGAAAAATTGCATCCCCTTGAGAAGCAGAGCCCCATTTCTGTGTGATAATCTTGTACCTCACTGCAGTCCTTAACCAGGCAAGAGAAAGTTGGGATGT
The DNA here is from genome assembly GCA_004363535.1 of Dasyprocta punctata. Taxonomy (NCBI): domain Eukaryota; kingdom Metazoa; phylum Chordata; class Mammalia; order Rodentia; family Dasyproctidae; genus Dasyprocta; species Dasyprocta punctata. The sequence goes on along the minus strand of RJWM01006124.1, from coordinate 70,491 downwards.
CTTCCAAGTTCTTCTATGCAGATTTGTACTGTGGGTACTTAGTTTTCAGAATGTGTTATCAACTGAGTAATAGCTCAGTAATAGCTGTCCTATCTGACTCAGCACCAAGTAAATTGGGTTCAGGAATACAGGTATTTTTGTCTATGATGTTTAGGAAAGGACAGGTCGCTGGAAGGTAGTAATTATATTTTTAATTTTTTATGTATTAAAGATTTGTGGTTTATTCTTTTAATAAGAACCAATTGAACTGAGAGTTGTGTTTCAAATTTGCATTTCTGACCTTTTTTGCACTTTTGAAATCCTTATTTACAATTTTCTGCTCTTGGAAATTGGAACACATGTATCCCTCCATACTTTCTCCCTACTCCTTTACCTGGTCTCTGGTAAGTACACACAAACATATATTGAAACTCAGTGAATGAGCTGGTAAACCATCTCTCCAAGAAAGGAAAAGCATTAATTTGTACTGTTTACAAATTTTTGTGATGGTGTAAATAGCTCCACAGTGGCTAACTTTAAGCTAATACTTAAAATAAGATTTTGCAGCCCAGTACCACTATACCTTTTCTATATTTTGCCCTCTTCCCCACAGCACTTAATGGTCAGGAAATTTATGAGTTTAAAACAGACATGGATACTTGATGTCTAGCACATAAATGGATATGGGTAGCATAATCTTGCTGGCTAACTAGATTGATTCCACTAAGATGATACTGTTTAGTGTGAATTGGGATGTAGTAAATTCATGGGCAGCCTTCTTATTTGAAGGTATTTAGGTTGCCTGCTCTAACAAGGTAAGGAGCAAAAAGATTAGTACAGCAGTATAGCCCCCTTAATTGGCAAGCTATCTTTAATTTGTGAATGCTAGGCAGTACAAGCTTGCTTAGAGTTCCTGAAGGTAGGGAGTGGTCACCAAGATCTAAAGAAAAAGTGTAAGATACAGACTACACAAGTTCTCTATGGAATTGCTATACAACCCCCTCCCCCCAAAAAATAGTTCACAGGAGACAGAGAAACAGCTGTAGGTGTGCAGGAAGTTGTGAGTAGTTCAGAAATTTCTGGTGTCTGAAGACACTAGCAGTCAATCTCAGTATGCAGACAGTAGATGCTTGGAAGTTCCTAAAATGGAGTTGCATGGATGCTGAGGAGCCCATTCCAATTAGAACACTAATGATGTTGCAGTAAAGTTGTTTGTGTCCCAAGTCTATGTTTTCCATGAGTCACTGTATAGATCTGAGGTTTATTGGTCTCTCACAAAGTCTGGACAACAGAAAGCAAGCCAAGGGGTCTGCTGGAACAGTTTGGCTTTGATTATTTTAGCTTTATCTCCTGAGGACTTTTTAGTCTGCAAAATACAGGGAGTCATAATTATTCTTTAATTTCCACAGCTGCTAAAATGGTTCCATCTGGCACCTCTACACTTGCAGCTATAACCCAGAGACCTCTGAATTTCCTTGTGTGTTAACAGATGGTGTTAGCTAAGGGATAAAGTGACTTGCAGCACTTCAGTTTGTCCTGTAGTTCTGTGTTTGTTCCTTTGAGTTCCTGTCAGCCGTTTAGTTCGTCATGTGTTCCTGTAATGGTTTAAGGCATAGATTTAAAGGATTGGTTCTGGCGTATCCTGGAGTCATTAGACAATGGAAGAAGCTCTTCTTTTTACCTTTTCTAAACATAGGGAATAAAGCACAAATCGTATTCAGATACAGGGTGGGTTCATACACAACAATATTCATTTTGCAAATTTGATAGTGGAGGGTTAGTCATTAACCCTTGTTTTTGGAAACAATAGAATAAGAGTTTCAAAATTAAAATTTAACAGAGGTAGATATGGTGGCACAAGCCTATAATCCCATCACTTGGGAGGCAGATGCAGAAGGATCACCACAAATTCAAAGCCAGCTAGACCCCATAGTGAGTCCAAGGCCAGCCTGAACCACACAGCAAGAACCTCTCACAACAAAACAAAACAAAACAAAACAAAGCAAGATTACCCATAAAACAGAAACAAATGTGCAGATCAGGTGGCCATAATCGGAGTTAGACATGTACAGTAGACTAAAGAAGCATCATTCAAGAACCCCAGAACTCCAAGTATCAAAGAAAAGATGGCTCCCATTAACCCAATCTACAGAGATAATCAGAAACAAAATTAAACTTTTTAAAAGTTGGCAACAAAGGAGAGCTTGTGCAGACATTGTTTTAGATTTATACAGTTCTGTCTGTTGAGTTAGTACTGTACTATATATTTAGAAATTTATTAACAGGGTTGGTTTAAATATATATATATATTAATATTAATATTATAGAGAAGAAAGAAGTTGCCCCTGAATAGTGAAGTTCTATTTCTGATAGAGCCTGACATTAACAAGAAATTTCATAATCCCAAAACTGATCTGCAGTAAACTTTATGAAAAACCCTGCTAATATTTTTATTTTTATCAAAGAATCAACTTACAACTTACAAACTAAATAATAAAGGCAGTACAGTTTCATGACAAGAGCACTGGTTTAAATCATGGCTGAATTATTTCTAGCTTTGTGGTCATGAGGAAATGGCTTAATTGTCCCACACACCAATTTTTGCATCTATAAAATAAAGACAATAATAGTATCTCCTTTTCAAGATTCTACAAAACTTCATATATTGGCTAAATTGTGTTCCCTACATTCAGTACCTCAGAGTGAAACTATTTGGACATAGAGCTGTTAAAGAGGCAATTAAGGTAAAACCAGGTCATAGGTGGGGGCTCTGATCCAATGTGACTAGTGTTATAAGAAGGGGAAATTAGGACATATGCAACAGAGGAGAACCATGTGGAAACATTGGCTCAAGCCAGCAAGAGAGATTTTCAGAATAAAGCAACCCTTGATCTTGGACTTGAAGCATTCAGAACCTTGAAAGAAACAATGTCTCTTATTTAAGCATTTAGTTTGTAGCATTTATTACAGCACCCCAAGCAAACTAATACAGAACTGTATCATCTGAAATGTTCTAAAAGGGTTGTTGTTGTTACTATTTTAAAAAGATTAACAGTTGCAAGAGTAGCAACCCTCCGTGCCATTTTTTATTACAGCACAATCTCATTCTTTTTAGAAATAGCTTTCAACTATTTAGTTCTTTACCTCCATATTTATCTTCCTATTTATTTCTTATTAAGACATAATACTTCTATATCTTTGTGGAGTATATTGTAATAATTCAATGCATGTATACAGTTTGCAATAATCAAATAAGGGTAATAGACATTTTTATCTCTTCAAACTTTACTTATTTTTATGTGATGGGAATTTCATACCTGGTAAATTTACTAGTCATTTTTTAATATAACATAGAATATTGTGTTTTGTTTTGTATTGTTTGGTTTAGTTTCACAGTACTGGGAATTGAACCCAGACCCTTGCACATATTAGGGAAGACCTCTACCACTGAGTTTTTATTTTGAAACAGGGTCTCACTAAGTCACTCAGCCTGGCCTATAACTTGCAGCCCTCCTGTCTCAGTCTCTTGAATAGCTGATTACAGGATGTGTCAATTTTCCCAGCCCATAGGTTATTTAAACCAATGCTCTATTGGGCTAAAAAATTAGAAGTAATTCTTCATTTATATTGTTACTTACATTATCCAGTTTCTATCAAATAACATGTTCTTACTAAGATTTCTAGATTCACCACATTTAGGTACTATTTTGTTTCTCTTATGGTAACTGGGGATTTTAATGTCTCTCAATGCACTTCCCCCAATCTTTCAAATGTAATTATATCACTTTGTTTAAATTAGCACTCTGTATTTAATACTACTTTGAGTAGGTAAATAATGTTTCCTACTAAGTCGAGTAGTATAGCATCATTATGTGTCTTCTTTTGTGGAGATTTTATTTTTCTTACAAAGAATATCTTTATCCTTTTTTCCTTAATTGGTTTAATCTTCTATATGACTATAACTAAACAATAGATCTGTCAAATATTTCTCAATATTTTTCATATCTGGCCCTAGGAGTTATTTTCTTTTTCCCTTTGCATCCCCCTGTCCCATAATCCTTCACTCTCCTGCATCATTAAGACTTCTTGTAAGATCCTGATGCACACTGGGATATCCTTTTGCCAGTGACACATGCCTTGTTTCCAGCACCCGGTGTTTGCGTCTATTTTGATTAAATCCTTCTCCTCCTGTTTTTGGTAAAGAACATCTCTTAGTAACATACTAAAAAAAAGTGTGTAGTAGATAGAGATAAGATTTTTGTATCTGCATGTTCCTGAAAATACTCTTGTCTTATCTTCGGGTTTCATTGGGTAAAATTCCTAATTTAGAAAATCCATTTTTCTTAATATTTTGAAGATACTTACCATCACCTTTAAGTATACAGTGTTACTGTGGAAAATCTTGATGCCATTTCATTCCCAATATATTTTTCATTGTCCTGGCTTTCCTGTATAAGTTTTGAGAATCTTCTTCTTTTTTTTTTTTGTTTTTATTTTTATTTTTTATTTTTTTACGAATCCAGAAGAGTAGTATTATAGGATTACAAAGCAAAATGATAGGAATTTGACAATGGTTTCAATATTGCATATCACTATCTTCAGAAGGGTTGTTTAGATTAAGAGATATAGACATGCAAAATTAATGTAAACATGTGAGTATCAACTGTTCCTTTTCAATCATCAATGCATTTAAAAGTATAATCATTTTAGCCATCTTATGCATACACATATACAAACTTATGTCTAAGGAGAAAATTTTGAAAGCACCAGCAAAAACTAAAACTTCATCCACAAAGAAAAACAATTCATTGTTTTTAAAGATTTCAAGACCTATTTTTTTCAAGCAGAAAAAAAATGAAATTCAAAAAGCAAAATTGGATCCAAATATCAAATAATAAACATTCTCATTTTGTTTATCTCTAACTGACCCAAGTAATTTTTTTATATATACATAGGTTTTGTTTGAGTTCTTCAAACCAGTACCACAATACAATAGTCACATATATGTGACTTATTCAGTTCACTGAGAAGCATATCCTCAGCATTCATCCATTTGAGGGCAAAAATGTCTAGTTTGTTGTTCTTTATAGCTGAGTAGTATTCCATTGCATAGAAATACCACAATTTTTTTATCCATTCCTCAGTCGAGGGATATTTAGGCTTCTTCCACAGTCTACCAATTATGAATTGGGCAGCAATGAACATTGATGAACATATATCGCTGTGATGAGATATTTTTAGTTCTTTCAGGAAGATCTTTTAATTCTTTTCTGGAAGAGAATCTTCTTATTTTCAGTTTCTCAAGTTTTATAATGATGTGCCCTGGTGTTGGTCTTTCTCAGTGAGAACAGCAATCTGGACACTCCTGTTACAATATTTTGGGGAATTTTCTCATAAAGTAATTTTACATATTCTCTTTTCCCCAACATTTATTTCTTCTCTTTTTTCTTTTTCTTTTTCTGTTTTTTGGATTCTTGTTGATCATATGTTGGATAGCTTGTATTGATCGCTTAAAGATCTGTCTCTCCTTTTTCTCCCTCCCTCCTTTATTTCTCTTCCTCTGACCAAAACATTCCTCGAATTTAGTTTGTAATATTTCTAATGATCTTTTCGAAAATTACTTCTATCACAGTTTTTATTCTTAAAAATATCTTTTATCCTTCAAATGCTATTTTTATAGCATTCAATACTTCTTTTATGAACATTTACCATTTTTACACTTTATGAATTTAGGTTGTAATTCAAATGCCAAGGCTTTGTGGTGACCCAGGGTAACACAATGCTGCTAAAACCAAACTTTTCCTAATACTCCATTCATTTGCTCCTGCTATTCAGTCAATCAGTATTTGTTTTCTAAATATTTAATATGCATCAGACACCATGCTAAGCATTAGGCTTAAAATTAGTAAAACTAACAAACGCAACAGTCTGCCTTGAAGGAACTGTCTAGCTCACAGTTATTTCACAAAAGAAATAACTGACAAATGTATTAAAATGAACACTCAGTTGTTGATGCTCCATCCCAAGCAGCTTCTTGGATTCCCATGGAAATCGATGCATTGAAGTAGATACTTGGAGTGGTGGTGAAGAAAAGGTGTGTTTATCTTCACAGCAGACCCATCCAACCAAATCTAATCTCCAACTTTCCCTAGTCTTCATTACAATATATGGAATTTTTACTAAAGTTTTGCAAAGGTAAGTTTCTTTTTTTTCTAACTAAAGAAATAAAGTAAAGGAAAGGTGCCTATTCATTTTCAAGAGACGATTTCACAATTTTTCTGTGATGCATATGATCAGTATACTTAACAACCAAGAACATAGTGCACCATGATAAGGGGTCTGAAGTTGCTTACTTGTCTCCTCAGTCTAGGTGGATCTTGCACACTCAAGAAATATTTGCAGTCAGTGCTTCCAAAGTGATACCTGGGAAATGGAGGCAACCTATCCTGAGTTAAACAATCGGAACCAGACTAATCACTTTAACTGTCTAAGGTTTCCTAGATAAACTATAAATTATTGGTGGATGTTTAGAGAAATTACATTTTGTCATATCATTTCTAGTCATCATGTGTATCCTTTGAGGAAAGGGATGTTAGAGAAAGTGAATAATGTCCCATTGGTTTTGTGCACTACATAATCTAGTATACATGGAAGGCAGCTGCAAGTAATAACTGAAGGAACTGAGTGGGACAGTGATGCAGAAGAGGGCTCGTGATAGGGTTTACACATACTACTGCTCCAACTGATATCCTTCTCTTCCATACCACTGTTCCCTCCAGTCTTCTTTCACCCAAGATGAGTTACTGAATGCATCAACGCCAATTATTTATGTTAGGGGTAGACTAAGGACAGGTCACATACTACAAAGTTATAGTAATAGAAATAATGCTGTGAAATAAATAGGACTTACGTGTGTAAGTATCATACCACTTTTCTGGTATGAGATACTGAATGTGTAAATAAGGAGCAAAGTGTATAAAAAGTATTGTGAAACAGGAAAAAATTGTTTAAAAGAAAGGGGAACTAGGGAGGGAGGAGAGAGCAAAGGAAAGAAGGAAAAGAAGTTTATATCTTAAATGAAACAAATCAGACATACATGTTTAAATATCACATTGTTTCTCTAGTGGGAGAAACTGAAAAGGTAAATAAGGAGCAAAATGCATAACAGATACTGGAAAATAGAAAGAAAATATTTCAGTGGGAAGGGTAACACAGGTTGGGGAGGAAGGAAAAAGAAGAAAGGGAAAAGAAAAAAAATAATATGGAAACAAAGATTTTTTTAACTAAGGAGAGGAAAAAGGATTGAAGAGAAGAGAGGAGTTCAGGAAAAAAAGAAAAATCAAGAAATACGTACAGGTACAAACTTAATCTAATGAATGTGATCATGCTGTTTATCTAAAATGCACCAATAAAATTATTTTTTTAAAAACTGTATACAACAAAATCTATGTTGAGCAAAGAAAAAGAAAACAATGTGGCACTGATATAAAAACAAACATAGCATCTGTCAGCTCTTTTCCTCTTTACAAAAGGTGGTCTATCTGTTTTTCTACCAGTTGTTCTAATTACTGTAATATGTGCTTTATTCCTAGCCTGGAAAAGGAAGAGGATGAAAAAAGAATTGAGAGGTGTTATATACATGTACCAAATTCCTATAAAGAATTTGATCATTATGAAAACAGGTCCTAATAAAATATAAAAAATTGAAAAAAATCAAATAGATCAATAGAACAGAATAAAGAAACTACATGTAAATCCTTACATACAAAAGTCAAATGATTTTCATCAAAGATGTTGAGACTGCTCAGTGAAAAAGGACAACCTCTTCTATAAAGAGCACTGCAAAAATTGAGTTCTTTCAATAGAATGAACCCTATATACAAAGATTAACTGAAAATACATTTAAGAATCAAATGTAATAACTGAGTAGTACTCCACTATATAAAAATACCACATCTTTTTTATCCATTTCTTGATTGATGGGCACTTGTGTTGTTTTCAAGATTTGGTTATTACAAATTGTGTTGCTATAAACATGGGTGCACATATGTCACTGTGGTAGAATGTTTTCAATTCTTCTGGGAAAATGCCCAGAAGTGGGATATCTGGGTCAAATAGAATCTCTAATTCTAGCTTCTTGAGGAATCTCCACACTGATTTCCACAGTGGTACACCGGCCTACACACCTACCAACAGTGGAGAAGAGTTCCTTTTTCCCCACAGACTCTCCAGTAATTGTTATTGGTTGATTTCTTGATCTTAGCCAATCTTTCTGGGGTGAGACGGAATCTCAGTGTTGTTTCAATTTGCATTTCCTGAATGATCATTGATGTTGAACATTTTTTCATATATTTATTTGCCATTTGTATTTCTTCCTCTGAGAAGTGTGTATTCATCTCAGATGCCCATTTTTGGATTGGGTCCTTGAATTTAGGGGCCTGATTTTTTAAAATTCTTTATATGTTTTAGATAGAAACCCTTTGTCTGATGGACAATTGGCTAAGATATTTTCCCAATTCATGGGTTTTCTTTTCACTCTGTTGGAGATTTCCTTTAACATGCAAAAACTGTTTAATAAGACAAGATCCTAGTTGTTGATTCTGGAATATATTTCCTGTGCAGTTTGATTTTTGTCATGAGCTTGCTGCCTACTCCTATGTTGTCAAGATTTTTACCTACTTTGTCTTTCAACAAATTTAGTGTGTCTGTTTTAATACTCAGATCTTTGATCCATTTTGACTTTAGTTTACTGCATGGTGATAGACATGGATCTAGTTTTACTTTATGGCATATGGAAAGCCAGTTTTTTCAGCACCACTTATTAAAGAGGCTATCTTTCTTCCAATGTATATGTTTGGCCCCTTTGTCAAAGATGAAGCGGCTGAGTGCGTTTGTAGTTGTGGCTATATCTTCTAATCTATTTCATTGATCTTCAGGTCTATTTTTATTCCAGTATCATGCTGATTTTATCACAGTAGCTTTGTGATATTGTTTCAAGTTGGGAGATATGATGCCTCCTGCCTTAACTTTGTTGCCCAGAATTGCCTTTGCTCTTCTAGGTCTTTTCTGGTTCCAGATGAATTTCAGGAATGATTTCTCTAGCTCTGTGAGGTATGCAAGTGGCATTTTGATTGGGATTGCATTAAATCTATATAACAATTTTGGGAGACTGGCCATATTCACAATGTTTGTTCTTCCTATCCATGAACAGGGAATGGAGTGCTACTCAGCTATCAAGAAAGATTGCACTGAGACTTTTATAAGTAAATGGACACGACTTGAGACCATACTCATAAGTGAAATAAATCAAACTTGCATGTATAAATACCATATTGTCTCCCTAGTGTAAGAAACTGAAAAAGTATATACAATCCAAAATCTACAATAAATAGTGTGTGAGGGCAAGAAACTACTCAAGGAGGAAAAGTAATTGGGATAGGGGAAAGGAGCAAAGAAGGAAGGGAAAAGGAAAAAGACATAAATTTGTATATATGTATACATAAGATAGCTGAAATGACTATACTGCTAAATGGATTAGTTATTGAAAAAAACAGTTAATACTCATATGATTAGATCAATTTTACATGTCTATATCTGTTAATCTAAACAACCCTTTTGAAGGTAATGATATGCAATATTGCAACCATTGTCAAATTTCTATCATCTTGTTTTGTAAACCTATACTGTTATTGCATTGAATTTGTTGTTGTTGTTTGTTTGTCTCTTTTACATTTTGTTTTCTTCTTCTGTGTCTTTTTTCTCTTAAATAAAAAAAGAACCAAACATAAGACCTAAAGGTATAAAACTCCTAGAAGAAGACATGCAAGAAAAGCCTCATGACATTTGAGTTGGTAATGATTTCTTGAATAGAATACTAAACCACAAGCAACAAGAGCAAAAACAAACAAATGGGCTCCATCAAACTTTAAAACTTTTGCTCATCAAAGAACACTATCAATAAAAGAAAAAGAAAATCAATGCATTGGGAGATATTTGCAAATCATTAAGGGTTAATACCCAGAATATGTAAGGAACTTCTCTGACTTTTACTATAAAAGTACTAGCAATTTGAATTTTCAAATGAGCAAAAGATTTAAACAGATATTTTTCTAACATATGCACATGATCAATCTACATATGAGAAATGCTAAACATCACAAATAATCAGAGAAATACAAATCAACACCACATTGAGATACCTTTTCATACCTATTAGGATGGCCACTAATTTATAAAACAGCAAAGAGTACTGGAGAGGATGAAGCTTTAATGTAACTCTTAGAAAAAGGGACAAATCTAGGATTTCTATCCACCCAGAAAGAGAAAGGTAAAAAGTAGTGAATACATAGCATTCTCTCTGAGGAGGAACATCTGAGGATGTAAAACACTTGTGCACTGTTAAAAGCAATCATAAAATGGTACCACTGCTATGAAAAACGATATGGAGTGTCCTCAAAACATTAAAAATAGAATGATCATATGATCCAGAAAATCCACTTCTGGGTATATAACTGTATCGAGTAGATCCTGTGTCCCCGCAAGTCCTCATGTAATTTGGAAGGGGCTGAGTCTGGCATTTGTGATTGGTTTGTTGTCTAGTATTAGGATTGGTGATCTGAGTGCTGCACCCACCCAGGGGTGGAGCCGACATACAGTTTAAGGGTGAGAGGAATGCGTGTCTTCCCTCTCTTGCTCTCTCTCTTACCAGGTTTGTGTGCCTGGCTGTTTGGCCGCCGCCACGCTGCCTTGAAGTCAACTAAGTGTGGACCAAAACTCCCGAGAACTGTAAGAAATAAACCTTTCCTTCCCTAATTTTGGGCATCAGGTATTTTGTCTCAGCAACAAGTAAAAAATTAACTAAGACAATATCCAAAACCTTAAAAGCAGGATCTCAAAGAGATATTTGTGCACTTCTGTTTAAAGCATCACTATTAACAATGTCCAAGTGAAAATAAGATAAATGTTCATTGACAGATGAATGGCTAGATAAAATATGATATACATAGTGGAATATTATTCAGCCATAATAAAGAAAAAAATCTTGACACCTGCTACAACAGGGATGAACTTGATGATTTTATGTTAATTGAAATAAAACAGGCACAAAAATACAAGTACCATGTGATCCTATGCATATTCAGTATCTAAAGTAATCAAACTCACAGAAATAGAAAGTACAACGGTGTTTACTAAGGACTGGTAAACTAGTAAAAGAAGAGTTGTGAAGTGAGAATGTCATTTCATATTGCAAGATAAAAAGGCTCTGGAGAGCTGTTTCACCACAACGTGAATATACTTATCACTACCCAACTATACACTTAAAATAGTTAAATCAGTAAATTTTACATTATATGTTTTAACCACAACTAAGACAATATAAGACATGTGCACATTGAAAGAATAAAGAATGATAAGTAGGATGGTCCTTGGACGTGGTGGAGTGCTAGGCAGAAGTGCTATATGCCTGAAAGGGATTGGATGGCCTGGAGTGTCTCTTATGATTTATCCTTTGTAACTGCTGAAGAAACTATTAATCTTAGAGGTTAGCCCCAGGCCAGTCCTAAGCCTGATTTTGCTGCTTTGCCAATACGGTATTCCAAGTAGGGATATTCAGACATTTACAGCTCATTCATCCATCCAACAAACATCCTGAGGCTCCTCTACATCCTGTACCAGAAAAGTACTGGAGATACGTCAATTACACAAGGTACAGACAGACTTACAGCCCTCAGATCAGAGATTCCTTGAGAGGTTTGTGAACTGGGTTCCTAGCTAAGGCATGAGATGGATTGCAACATCACAGTACTAAAGCAAAATCTGTTAGCTCACTCCTTCCTTGGTGCTTTTCCCACTACTCTGAAGTGACTCCCTTTGCTCCATTATGGTGCTTGCTCATCAGCCACATGTGGAGACACCTATACTCACAAACCATTTTCTATCAGCACTTTGATATTATTAAAGTCATCAAAATCTGTAACTGGTAGGTTGAGAAGTCTACCTAGCTCTATAAAGTTACCAAAATGTACTGTTTGAAAAGCAGTATGGAGCCTACTTTGTTACTATCTAGGTGATATGCATATAAAAAAAATTGGATCGCACTTGCCTCTTTTAGAGATTTCATTCATTGATCTCTACTCTTCTTAAATTCTCTGAGGTTCCAGACAGATGATCTATGGAATCACCTAGTGGAAACTATGATTTTAAAGGTTTCATCTGCCCCTAAAGCAGTTATTTTCAAAGTGTGGTCCATTTGTCAGCATTATTTGGGAGCTTATAAAAATATACTAACCCAAGAATTATGAATCAAAGTTGCTAGAAATGAGAGGCAAGGAATCCATATTTTAACAAGCCTCTGAGGTGGCTCTCATGCTTTTTGAAGTCTAAGAAAGACACCAGTAACACATGACAGAAGCACGATTTAAAACATCTGTTTGGGATTTTAAACCTCCTGGGTTGCTGTACTTCTGAGATAAATTTGAGCCCAGAAAGAACTGAACCACTTTTGCATTTTTACTATACTATTCCCTGTACATGCATCTCTCATAGAATCTGCTTTATTTTAAAGAAGCAATCAATTAATTAACTAATTAGTTAAATAAATTTGTCTCCTGGAGAATGCAAGACCCTGGAGAGTAAGAATTAAATCTTGTGGCTTCAGGACATACAATAGTACCTATAATCTGTTCTGTTGGAAATGGACACCTGGATGGATGTGTGAATGGATACATACCTGGACAACATGGTACTTCGTTAAAGCTTTGTTACAGTAAAATAAAGGATTAATGCCAGACAGCAAGAAAGTGCCAATTTGGATTTTAGTGATACAAGTCTGCCATTACTGAGCTCAAGTAATCTTTCTTTCAGTTTAAGGAAAAATCTGTCCTAGTGAAAGTACTAATTCTAAGTACACAATTGAGATTTGTTCTCAAGTCACCCAGTCTCCCTCCAAACAGCCTGAAGGCATCACACTGACTTCAAGTTCTCTCACATAAACAGGACAGATAACACCACCTGCCCTGTGTCTGTCTCATGAGGACACTGAATGTGTTAAGTAATAACAATTATGAATTGCTTTTGAGCCTCTGGGAGAAGGCTGCTATATAGATTTATCAGTCAGTGCTTACTAGAAAAAGATTTAATTCAAGATATATAAATATATAATAATTTACAAGATTGGCTTACAATCACCACCCAGACTCAGGTATCAAAGGGTACAAAAGGGCTGTCTGGGAGCTGGAGATCCAAAGGATCCAGTTCAAGGCCTGCATATGGTGTCCCATTTGAGTCCATATCAGGAGGGCTAAGGGTTGCAATAGAAGGCTGAAGATGACATGCAAGGCAGAGATGAGGACTGGAGCTCCTCCAAAGAAACCGAAACAATCCTTCCTTCTTCGTTTCCCCTTTGTACCATTCAGGCACTAGGGTCTTCTGTCTTTAGTAAATCCCCTCAGCTATACTCAGACCTTTGCTGATCCAATTTGGTTGGGTATTTCTTTCTCAACTTGACACAAGCAGTTAACTATCACAATTGATATATGAAATATTAATTTAAAATATTAAACATGTGTTAGTATTTAAAATACACCTCATCACCTTCGTCAAGGAAAGGAAGGAAGCAGAGGGACTCGCTGTCTTCCCCTGAAATCAGAATTGAGGATGATCCACGTTCTTTCTCTGCTTATTTCAAGGGAGACTTCGTGTATGTGACTCATGTAAACCTTTCTTTTAAAACGGGAAGGTAAAAATTTGTCCTTCCTGTGAACCAGCACAAGCCATGCAGGGCATGAGAGGAGAAACAAGTCAATTCACCCTTCCTGTGAGTCAGCAGAAGCCATGCTGAGTCTGGGAGGAGAAACAAGAAGGACAGGCTGAGTTGATTGCAACTGAGGTACAAAAACAACTTAATGCTTTATTGTTTGATTGACTTTGCAGGCCAAAGCTTGGTAGTATGAGCATCTATTAAGAATATAACAATATGTAATACAGCAAATATGGGGGATTTCCTTCTGTCTTGTTTTTGAAATCCAATATTGTTCTCACTGTTTCATTTTGTTGTTTTGTTTTATTCAATGTTCTGTTTTGAGTGGTTTTATCCTGTTCTGTTTGCTTGATTTTGTATGTCTGATAGTATGGGCAGCAATTTTGAAGATAACAAGAGGCATTATAGTAGTCATTGTTGATTTCCTATTGTCCTGTTTTGAAGTCCTGTATCACTTTCACTGTTTTGTTTTGGTTGGCTTTATTCTGTTTTGTTTTGTTTGATTTTATTCTCTTCAAAATAAAAAATAAAATGGGAATGTAAGCTGACAGGCTAAAAGGAATAAGAAAAGAAATTAAAAACACATAGCTAAATTATCAGAATGGAATCTTTTTTGGGGGATGACACAGCAAGGGAGAATAATAAATTCAAATATCTCCCTTAAATATTTATAGCTACCTTCCAATATGGTAACATAAAATCAACTTGTGTTTAACTAAGATTTAACTTTCTCCAGTAACACTGGCAAAATTAAGCTCATCTCCCAAAGATGTTAGGGAGATAATATAACATAAGAACATGAGATATAGAATTGTTTCAGGGCAAAGAGGCCCTTTATCAAACAATACCTTGGTTTTCATGTTGCATTTGTTGATATTTCACTACAGTGGGAGAATTCCTAATACAAATAGCCCCTTGAACATGTAGAGCAAGAAATATATATTAGAGTTTACTAAGACATTTTATAACTATATTCTCTATTAGTCTACCTAATAGTTCTTTCAAGTAGACATTATTATTCCCATTTTATATGTCAAAGAAGTTTAGTGAATGGTTTAAGTTTATGGTTAGTAAGTGGCAGAGCTCAAATTTCCTCCAGTACTTCTGACTGAACCCCTAAGTCAAATACTCTCCTACTAATATAAGGGATATTATGGAGGAAGAGAGGGGGCAAGAGATAGAGATTTGTTATAACCTCACAAGTCTTTGTTTAACTAGAACAATGCTTTCAAGTGTTAGATTGTGCTATTCAAAATTTTCTTTATTTGAAAACATATAAAAACTTGTACTTTCAACTTTGGTAAGATTCAGGGAAAAAATTAAAATAATGTTATTTTTTTAACCAAGTAATTCTATGCAAAATCTTTTTTTTTTGTGTGTGTGTGTGTGTGTGTGTGTGGCACTGGGAATTGAACTCACAACCTCATACCTGTCAGGCAGGCATGTAAGCCACTGAGCCAAACTCCTGGCCTGGTTTTTTGAGGCAGGGTCGCACTGTGTAGCTCAGGCCGGCCTTGTGCTTGCTTTGTAGCCCAAGCCGGCCTCAAACTCACAACACTTCTCCTACCTCAGCCTCCCGAGTGCTGGGATTAAAGGCGTGTGCCACCACGCCTGGCTCTATGCAAAATCTTAAAAGACTCTGAGCTCTTATTTTTAAAATTTTGATAATTAGCTGTCCAATTTCTTCACTTTACAGATGTAAAAAAATGAGGCTTAGTTATGTCAAATTCTTTGCTCAAGGAGGTCCAATTTTAATATACTTTCCCATGCACCACTATTCATTTTATGTTCTGATGTTTTTGAGAGGACTACATGACTCTAGAAACTTATTCAAATACATTTACTAATTACCAAATTACTAGTACCAAAAATTATCCAGGTTGAATGGTGTCCCTTTCTTCCGTGGAGAACTGTCACTAATCACATCTGTATTCCTCATTGTAGGATAGGGGTCATGTCTTCTCTTTAACTGAATATTATTCATGAGGCTAATTCATTGAAATTGTAACAAAACACAAAAATTCATGAAAACCCATGTTGGTTGTTAACAGACAATCTATGTTATAAAGAACCAACTAAGTTGGGTAAAGGGACATGTAGCATTCAGAGAACAAAGCAAGCTAATCTCTGAGTAGTTAGTTATGAAAATTTTTTCTCTTTTTTATACATATTATTTAGGGTCCCCTCATTTGGTTCCATGGCTTTAAATATTATCCATACATATGCAAACCTCAGAGTTTTATTCACTGTATTCTACTGTAAGTTATACTCTCCTTCATGCAATTGCCTACTCAAAGATTCTACTGGCATGTCTTTTATGGTTAGATCTAAAATGTTGTGGGAGGAATTTGGAAAGGTTTTTTCAATGTCAGATAGAGAAGCCCTAGAATCTGTAAGCCATATTTGATGTGTGTGATATTCACCACAGTTTAGGAGACTAGAATGCTGATGAGAAAGATAGCAAATGTCAGGCACAGGAGGTTTCAATTGGGAATAAGAACTCTGTTAGTACTTGGACTAGAGATCATATGGGTTATGCTGTGGCAGAAAGGCCATAGTGGTAGGGCTGTCCAAGCTCCATGATAACTCATCCCACCTGCTGACTATAGAGCTACAGGGCTTAATGTTTACCCTGCTGCATTTTGATCTTTCTTTAATGCCATTCCTTTAATGCTCCTAGTTCTTCCTCTTGGAATGAAAATATTTACTTTGTGCCATTGTATGTTCAAAGTATTTAACTTTCCTTTTTATTTTTATGGGGACTCACAGCTAAGTGTTTGCCTTGAGTCTCAGATATTTTCAACTTGGACTTTTCAGCAATACTGGAACTTTTAAAATTTTGGCAACTCTTAGAGAAGGACTACATGCAATTTGCATAGGGAGATTGGCATGCATCTTTTGGGAACTACAGGTGGAATTTTATGGTTTACATATAAAATTCCCCAGAAGTTTTATGTGTTGAGATTGATTGCATCATAGGTATTTTGCATTCATCAATAGGCTCACATACTGGTAAGTTCAGCACCTGAGTGTGCTGTTAAGTAGTAAGGCCTGGTTGGAGGTGGATCACTGGGGATATGATCTGGAAAAGTATCTTCTTATTCCCAGCTCCTCCCTTTTCTCCCTGCCTTCTGCCTTCCATGGGTTTAACAGCTTTCCTCCTACCATGACCTTGCACTATGCAATTTCTGCCTTTGAGCAAGTTGGCCATTATCTGAAACTGTGAGCTAGAATACCAGTCCCTTCTGGTAAGTGAGGGGTACTGGATAGTTTGTCCCTGCAACAAGGGGGTGGCTAAGATAATGTGTGAAAAGTAGCTCAAACTCATTCTGTCCAAAACTGAATGTTTGATTTCCCCTTGTAAATCTCTTTTTCTTGTGGTCTTCTATTTCTTGGTAAATAGAAATTCCACACTTTCAGTGCTTAAACCAAAAAAAAAAATCATCTTTGCAACTTCTATTGATCTCCATGACATATCAAAATCATTACCAAATCCTATCATCTCTATTTCAAAGTATATCTAGAAATATTTATCTATATATCATTTCTGTTTCAAATATATTTATTTTGAAGTACATGACCCTTTTTATTTTTTTAAAAGACTAAAGCCAAAAAATAAAATAAAATAGAATAAAGCCAATCAAAACAAGACAATGAAAATAATATAGGACTTCAAACTAGATAATAGGAAATTAGCAATGGCTGCCATAATGCTTCTTGTAATCTTCAAAATAGCTGTCCAGACCATCAGACATAGGCAGATGACGTTAACCAAACAATACAAGAACTAAGTTTCTTCTTTGTTTTAATTGTTATCTTTTCATAAATTTCAGACTTGTGACTTTTAATTTCTACTATGACATGACCCCTTCTTAATACCTAATACTTCTTAGTGCTTTTGTTCCTTCTCTGAGTATCCATTTTATCTCCCTTCAGGTTATTGCAAGGACCTCATTGTTGCTTTTTTGTTCATCCCTGCTGTCCATAGTTTATGTTTAATAAAATAGAAATAGTGATACTTTTAAAACTGTAAGTCACATCACATTATTTGTCTATCCAACACACACTGTAATTTCCCATTTTACTACTGCTTATGACAGCATACATAGATTTCTAGAACCTCTTAATTGAATCCTATCATACTCCCTTCATATCAGTCTGTTTCATTCACATTGGCTTCTGAATGCTTCCTGCATCATCAAACATGCTATTTCAAACATAGATTTTGCACATCATACATTCACTTAGTCAGAATTTCTTTCTACCCATATAGACTTGTCTTGCTCCCTTATTTTTCAGTGTGTTCTCAAATGCCTTTTTTCATGGAAACTTTTCCTGAATACTTATACAATAAGGCAGCACACCTTCACTTCAACCTTTTTCTAATCTCTTATTATATTTTAATTTCCTTCATTACTTTTACCTTCACCAGATTTCCTTTTTTTTGTTTTTCTTTTTGTTTTGTTTTGTTTTTGTTCACCAGGTTTCTTAAAATCTATTTTCTCACTGTCTGATTTCATCCACTATATTGGCACTCTCCAAGGTACTAAAATTAAATTTGTGGATCTGATTGATTTCACTTAACATTGTGTTCTCAATTTGCATCCATTTACCTATGAATGCCTCAGGTTCATCTTTATCCCAGCATACTCCATTGTGTATAAATAGTGTATTTTCCTTGTCTGTTCATCTGTTGATGGACATATAAACTGTTTCTAAGCCCTACTTAGTATAAATTGAGTTGCTACAAGCATGGGTATGCCTGTATCTCTGGGACACAGGGAGAAGTTCATAGATTTCTCCAAATTATAAATTCCATTGTTTTAAAAATATTTCAATATATATCCTGATTGATTTAATTTATACTATTAATTTATTGTAGTTCTTCAAAAAACAATTGTGTTATTGTTTGTTTTTTGTAAGAATCATTTTGATGTATAGCTTGTGCTCTAAGTAACTACTATGAAGATAATGATGCAAGCTGGGTGTGGTAGCACATGCCTGTGATTCCAGCACTTGTGAGGCTGAGGCAGAAGGATCATTGTGAGTTCAAGATCAGCGTGGGCTCCAGAGTGAACTCAAGGCCATGCTGAACTGCATAGCAAGACCCTGTCTCAAAAATACAAAAAAAAAAATGTACTATATTTGGAGTTTCCACAGTAGACAGTCCACAAATAGACCTTTCTTATTTATGATGAATTGATTTTTGAAAAATGTGCAAAGGCAATAGAGAGAAAAATAGTTTTTCAACAATTGATGCTGACTCAAATAGATACACAGAGACAAACAGAAAAGAACTCAACCCAAATTTATGCAACACACAAAAATTAAGTTTAAAGAGTTCATAGACATAGATGTCAAATCTAAATCTACATATCTGCTCGAAAACAGGAGGGAATTATAGTGTTTTTGAACTAGATAAAATGTGTTTAGCTACAACACCAAATATACGATCCAGAAAAGGAAAAAATTGGTAAATCAAACTTTCAGAATAAAAAACTATTTTGCTCAGTAGACTACATTGTTAAGAGAATACACAGGCTTCATATCTGAGAAAAGACTTTTGTGTTGCCTATCAAAAAATCTCATGTATAAAATATATTTCAAAATGCTCAAAAGTACTAAGAAACGACTCAATGTTTAAAAAGGAGAGTTTTAAACAAGCATGTCACTAAAGAAGATATTCAAATGGCAAAGAAGATATTTCAAGCTGATGATTAGAGAAGGAAAATTTAAACTACAATGAAACACACTTTTTTAAATTTCTAAAATTTTTCAAAGTTGACCATATCAAAATGTAATGAAGATATAAAGCAAGTATTTCCAATGACAATATGACATGGTTCTACCATTTCAAAAAATTGTAGGTTTCTTAAAAATATAATATCCCTACCATATAATGCACTTATTCTACCCATGGATCCAGTGCTACTGAAAAGAAATATGTATATACAGACTTGTCTACAAATGTTTATAATAACTTTAATTACTGTAACAGCACAAATGTCCATCAATAGGCGAATGGGTAAATAAATTATGCTATAACCATACTATAGAATACTATTCATCAGCCAGGCATGGTGGTGCATGCCTTTAACCCCAGCACTTGGGAGGCTGAGGCAGGAGGATCGTTGTGAGTTTGAGACCAGCCTGGGCTACAAAGTGAGTTCAAGACCAGAATGAACTGCATAGTGAGACCCTGTCTCAAAAAATAGGGCTGGGGATTTGGCTCAGTGATATAAAAGTACCTGCCTGGGAGGTGCAAGGTTGTAAGTTCAATCCCTGGAAAAAAAAAAAGAGAGAGAGAGAGAATACCATTCATCAGTAAGAGGGAAAGGAGCTATTAATATAACTGGATAATTGACACAGTATTGATGAATCTCAAAAATATTAACTTGAATTAAAGAAGTCAGATAAAAAAGATATATACTATGTGATTCTTTTATATAAAATTCTAGAAAACTAACACATTCAAAGTGACTAGATGTGTTTATCTTAATTATGATGATGGTTCACAACCATTTATGCTATGCATGTGAAAACTTAGCTTATTGCCAAATTCAAATACATGAAATTTATTATATGCCAATTACATGTCAAAATCCATTAAAAATAAATACAGACCATATGAAGTGAGCAGTTGTGCTACTGACATTTATTAGAAAGCACTTTTAGAGTAGAACAATGTATAGCCTACATAATCATTTTGGAGCTTTTTCAATTTCTCACCTAGCTGATCTTGTTCTCTAATTTGGTGGATAGAAGTGAGTGACATGAATGACAAGGTTTGGTGATGAATGGTATTGCAACAGATTGATACATTATTTACATTAAGAAATAGCTGAGTCAGAATATATGACAAGATGAAAAATCTCAACCTACTTGTTCTGAATTCTGTCCCTTATCCTCCATCACATGGGAAGAAACCACTCTGGAACAGGAAGACCATAGGTATCTAAATTATATGTGGACTCACATCCCAGCTCTGCTGGTCACCATCTCTGTGACTTTTAAAAAGTTAGTTGAACTCAGTTTTTTATTCGATAAAACAGTAGCACTTACCTGATAGAATTTTTACCATAATACGGAAAGCAGATACTCAACATTTGACATGTCATTGGTTTTTCTGTTTGTCAACTCCAGTAAGAACCATCTCCTTTCTACTCTCCAAGCAAGCAGTGCTCCTTTTGGTCTTGTGTGTTCATAACCATGGTTATTGATGCAAGACTCATGCACCTGACTGTAATAGAACATACCATACAATAACCAAATTTATGCATGAAGTAAAATTAAATAATTATTCATAGTGCCAAATTGGTGCTTATTTTACCAATAAATTAGATTTTTTAGAAATTGCCAATTTCTTCAAGATATTGAAAATATTTAGAGAATTTAAATCACCAATTTTCATTTACACATGAAATTCATAATTTTAATCAGCATTCAATTTTCCATGAATCTCTCAATTTCTCCACAAGGTTATTTTTCAAAGGCAAATTTGGTCTTATATATGTCAGTGCAACTAATAATATGAAATGAAAAGTGTCACCAAAAGTCAGTTCTTCCATGAAACTCATTCATGCTTTGAATGCTGAAAATCTGACCCAACAGGAGCAAACAGCTTCCTCTCGCTAAATTAAAACAGGAGAGACACAGAGAGACAGAGGTACAAACTCAGAGATGGTAATAAAGCAGTGACAAGTTTTTCTGACAGTCTGCATTTAGTTTGTTTTTGTTTCTAATTCTGAAATAGAAAAAAATACATAAAAGCAATGAAGCTAAAAAATTGATTCAGATAATATGCAATGATTATTAACTCATCAAATTTAAACACCAAAGGTTGAAAAATTGTGCACTCAACCTGTGGGCTGAGAACCCTGAGCAAGTTTTCTGGTTCTTGTTAAAAAAGCCAATTCTTAGATATATTCCAAATCTCTTGGTTTAGCTTCTGAAATTTTGAAAATTTTTACCAAAAACTCGTGTGATTACTTACAGTGGAAATTATGAGAACTCCTAGACTCTACCATGGAACAGGGGCTATGAGGCAGGTAGAAAGTAGAATAAAGAACAGAAAAACAAGCCTCTTTCTTCTCAAAAGAAAATTTAGAAGTAAGCCATGTGAAGGACTGCCTTTCATAACCAGGGGAAGTGTTTTACTGAGCCCATTTTAAAGGAGCTACAAACCTGCCATTTAGAAAATCTTCCAGAGCCTCCTGGAAAAGTTTTAAAACACTATGCATCTAAATTATTGTCTCTACCTAGGATGCCTTAAGTGTTTAATGCCCCTCTGTAAAAGCAGGATGTCTGTAAAAGCAAAGCACAGTACTAGGAAGGTGAACAACTTCATAGAGTAACCTGATGAGACCTTTGTGTTCTGAGCTCCCAAATGAAATGGGCAGGGTTAAGAGGATGACGATAATATTGGAAACTGATGGAAAGATATGCAAGGATGGACAAATGCTAGGAAAGATTGTACCCAATGAGTTAGACAGATTTTAGTGGCCTGGGATGACTGCTTTTTTATTATTCATTCATGGTTATCATACCTATGGATAGCACTGTAAGTGACCCTGCATTGAAGAATGACAAGCAGAGATGTGAAGGCCACAGTGTCCCATCATTGAACATTCTACTGGTTACTGCCAGATAATAAATGCTTACTTTAATCTCCAGAATGAGGTTTTTTATTTTTTCCTCTGGGTTCCCCGTGCCCCCCTACTTTGATCAGTGCCCAGGCCACTGTGAGCTGAAGCCTCTCTCCTGGATGCCTTTTCTGCTCAGCTAAGAATCATCAAGCAAGGCTGGAGCAGTATGCCCCACAGAGAATGACTTCCACAGCCTGGCAAATGCAAATTCCCTTGTAACTCATTTCTCTTCTTCCTGTTTGAAAGAGTGAAGATATAAAGCGAGCACATTAAAAAAAAAAATCCTATTTTCCTGCTTGGTACTTGTGTGTGTGGGCAGTGCTGATAACTGTTACCTTGTTCTGGGAGTGCTACCCTTGTGATGGCAGGGGAGGAAGAAGCAACCCAAATAATACCTGATTATATGAGGTGACAATGATGCATGATAAAGACTGCACAAGCTCCGTAAATTAAGTCCTTCTTCCCTGGGAACTAGGATCTATAATGAAAGTTAAAAGGTTATGACCTAAAAAAAGTGTTCTTCTCCCTTGCAAAGCTCCTTTGTCTCCCCCAATTTAATATTTCTAGACCATAGAGAAATTGAAGCACAGTCATTGCAGAAACTGGACTTTCACTGATATTTGCTCACCTGTGTTAAATCTTGCAAGGCTCAGAGTGAAAGGGAAATCAGGAAAAAGAGATGTGGCAACAACCACCCGAAAAGAGGCCTTTAAACTTGTATCGCCACCTAATGCTGCCTTTAGTAAGTTAAACCATCCATCTCCTGAATCCACGTTCTTCTCACTTTTCTTCCTTCTCCTTCTCTTCCTTCTCCTCCACCTCCTCAGTGTTTCTTGCACTGAGCCCAGTGGCAGAGGATCTTTCTAAGCCCTGGAGCAATTGGCAGAATACTCACAGCTCCTTTTCACATCTTAACCTTGACTGCCCAGTTGCACTTAGCTCTTGCCATCCACTTGAAAATATCCAAAAGAAAAGTCTCTGTTAAGACAGAGGCCATGTATAACCTGTTAGGAATTTTCCTCTTGCATAATACAAATAAGGTGTCTACATCTAGGGCTCAAGGCAGAAACATGCAAATATGAATAAAGAAAGATAAATGGATTCTAGAGGAAACCAAGTTGGTTCATGTATTAGTCCAAGTTCTCCAGAATAACAGAACCTATAGGATGCATAGAAAAAGACAAAACAACTTATTATAAGAAGTCAGCCAAGCAATTTTGGAGACTAACAAGTCCAAAAATATGCAGGGTTATTCAGTAATCTGAGCACCCGGAGAACTGAAGGCTGCAATCTAGGTTCAAAACCTGAGTACAAAGAGAGTTGATGATGTAGTTCCAGAACAAATACTAGTACATTCCCAGACCCAGAATGAGCCAGTGCTTCAGTTCTAGTATAAATCTAAGATAAAGTCAGTGCCCTGGTTCAAAAGCATGAAAAATTCTCTTTTATTAAGCAGAGAGTCATCCTTCAACTGATTGGATAGGTTCACTTACAGTAGGATGGTCTACTCTTCTTCATCTACCAACCAAAGCGTTAATCTCATTCACACATACCTCTCACACATATATACACTATATTTGACCAAATGTATGGCCATCCAGTGGTCCATTCGAGTCACTGGTCACATGAAGCTAATCATCACAGTCTGCAATAGCTGAGTTTTCATAAATCAGACTCTTATTAAACATAATAATAAAAAGATCATTAGGGAATACCACAGTAACCTTGTTCTTCATAATATAAAATTCTATCTCAGGAGCTTTTCATTGGAGCTGTAAGAAAAGTGGTTGCTTGACACACTGCTATCTATACATTACATCCACAGTGACAGCATTTTGAGAGAGGAGTGTTTGCATAATGGTAAAAGTTTCCCGGCTATCACATAAACAGGAGTGTTAAGCCTATTTCCTTCCGAAAGGTATTTGGAATTGAGGGCCTTTGCTAGTAAAACATGCTTCCTAATTTCCAAGAGCCCAGCAGTCTCCAAAAGCAACATACAGTATTTTGGGCCCAACCCATCCATTTAAGTCTTATAGCACATTGTTTGTAACTGTTTATGTTAAAATGGGACTGTGCCTCAACTTAGAGCTGTGACTGGTCTCTCAGATTGCTTTTCAGGTGAAAGTACTCGGAACTGTTTTTGTTTAAAGCTTGTATAGTGGATATAGAACTTTCTGGAAATATTGCTTGCATTTTGATGCATACAAGATGTATAGATTTTATATTTATCTGCATCTTTTCATCCCAAGTCTTTCAATATTTATCATGTAACAGAACTAATGTAATAAAGTTCAAACCTGGGGAATACTTTCTAGCCTTTATGCCAACTTTCAAAGAAAAAAATAAGATCCATTTTCAATGACTGAAAAGTCTACATGGATCTCAGATTTCAAGGAGAGTGAGCAAGGGAGCACTCAGATGTTTCCCTGGCCTCCCCTTGATTGAGAAGGTCTTGGTCACTTGAGCAATTTTGTCTGAATGTACACTGGAGACACCAATACTTTGTGGTTGTTAGCTTATTGAGAAAAAGAAAAATCCCTACCAGCAATGGCAAAGAGCCCATCATCGCTCAAGCCAGCTTAACTACCATCCAGCATAACCATAACTACCAAAGAGCCATCCTTTATCTATTCCAATCCATCCAAAAAAGAAATAAGGCAGTGAAACTATTTAAAGCCAAGTCCAAGAATTGAATTTAAACTCAAGGGACATGTGACAGCCTAGACTTTATTACAAATGCATACTAAAATGGCAGAATTTATTTATTTAAACATTACATCCTTAGCAACAACAAATATTCAGATATTAAAACACTAACCTGAAGAATGGCAATAAATTCCCTGCAGAGGGATATGTTGTCTCTTTATATCATCTGTAAAACCATGCCATTCACTGGCTAATGTAATAACAGACACCAAGACTCTGCCCAACATACACTTAAATTACTTTTGCAGGATATGAGAAGATTCTCTTCTACATAATCAGTTGGTAGGATTGCATTCCGATAATCATCAGTGTTCAGAAAGTGCTATTCAACCCATTTGATTCAAGTCCAACATATTTATAGAGCAAAACAAAGACTCATTGCTTAGGTACAGAACTGTTTTCAGTTCCTTTCTTTCCCTTTTTAAAACTATTTTCTTTTTCTTTCTTCTTTTCCCCTTTTGCCTATCAAAGTTTGTCTTTACCTTTGAACAGTTTTTTCCTGATTCACGATATCTATTGTACAATTCAGATCTCATTTACTTGTTTAGTTTTTCACACTAGTTAGATAATATGATTTTTACACATGAGTCTGATTAATTTCGCTTTTGAGTATGGTTTCTAGCTGCATCTATTTACCTATAAAAGTCTCCAGTTTATCCTTCTTTATGGCTGGGCAGTACTCCATTATATTGAAAAAGCACATCTTTTTTTATCCATTCCTCGGTAGATGGGTATTTGGGTTGTTTCCAAAATTTAGATATTCCAAACTGTACTTCTGTAAACATGGGTGCACATATATCACTGTGGTATGCTGTTTTTAATTCTTCTGGGAAAATACCCAGAAGGGGAACAGGTGAGTTGAATGGGACCTCTAATCCTAGATTTTTGAGGAATCTCCACGCTGATTTACATAGTGGTCATACCAATCTACATTCCCACCAACAGTGGATAAGTGTATATACACATACATACGACAGTTAAGACAATTATACAGCTAGCTTCTGTATGTTCCTTGAAAAGAATGTTTTGTACTAATATTGTTTAGATAGGATGACATGCTTGTGTCCTATGCTCTAAATAACTACTACAAAGACAACAATGCATGATGTATCAACTATTGTAACTGTCCTACTAATCCGTTGTGAAACTTGGTTTCATTTTATCTTTTTCTCTCTTTAAAACAAAAAAAATTTAAATTCATATGAATTTATTCAAATAAACAGGAGTCAAATTTAAAAAATTTAAACAAGATATTTTCAAAGAAAAGCAGTCATCCTTTGAAATGAGTATACATATGTATATGTATATTCATGAATGAACATATATATGTAATTTATTTTTAGCTTACCTTAACAATAAAGCTTTAAAAAGCCAGTGATTTTAATGTCATTTCATTATTTGGCATAAGGCAAGAAAAAGGGCAACACAGAACTCTGCTACATGTGTGACTTGCAGTTGCACGTGTGGTGGAGGAATGTTGTAGCTCATGATAAAGAATTTACCCAACAGTTGTATTAATGAAATCAAATATTCATTCTAATCAATCAAAATATAAAACTGACTTTGTTTCCTTATGAGAAATCAATATAACTTTAAGATTCGTCCTTTTTTTTTTTTCAGGGAAAGTACTATAACAGCCAAGTTAGTGTACTCAAAAATTACCACCAATAAAACGGAAATCGAAAATCATATTATAATAAAACCTGCTGAAAATCTCAGGTTAAAAAAATTACTTAATTCTTGTTTTAAGAATATATAATATCCTCTAAAATTTGGAAGTATAAGATGCAACTAAGATTGAGATTTTATAAACAGGTCCCTTCAACAAAAACAAGTTAAAAAGAAACTTACTTTCTCAGCTCTAAGGATTCTTATTCAAAATAAATACAAATTCTAGAAAAGAAATGAGACATTCTCAAATGTACTAAACCTATCTTGGGTTCTTTAGCAATAAGTAAGTGACTATCTCAAAACTTACTTCCAAAGCACTTACCCTCCTAAAAATTTACACACCTTAATGGGTATGTAATGTTTACTTGTTTCTGTTTAACTTTTGATGAAGACTTCGACATTTTGTGGCGGGGTTTCTCACAGTCTACTGATAAATATGACTATAAGTTACAATGCCATCTCAGTAGCCACATACTTAAATTGAAGGTTCTGTACTTCGGAAAAATGAGCCCATTAGTCCACAAACTTAAGTAATAGTTTATAGAAGTAAAGTAAATATATCAAAATCCTAAAAATAAATATTTCCATATTTGGTCTTACTAAAAAAAGACTTCCTTAACATTTCATTTTGAGTGGCCCAGTTAAGAAGTAATTTGAAATCTTATGCAATGCTCTAAAGCATTCTGTGTGTTAGATCATTAAACCCTCAGAAGACTGGGTTGGCTGAAGTCCCAAGAGCCAGAAAGAAAAATGTATAGTTGAAAAATGTCTCTACTTAAGTGACAGTGGACCATTACCCCTTGTCAGTGTTGATAGGGTAATGTGGCCAACAGCCCACTAATTGACTGGTTGTTCTTTTCAAGAATGCTGTCACATTCCGAGCTTAGCCTTGGTTTCTGTTGTCACTCATATGGCGGTAATAGCAGCTAGATCAAGCTTGTTGAGAGGAATGTTAGCCCAAGCGATAACATCGATCCTTTAATGGAGTTGTTTAGTACCTCCTGTGTGGTTATGTTCACTGTTGGCCACTGACACATGAACAAAGATTTTTGCCTTTCATGCCCTCTTGAGACAATACCATACATAGCTTCCTCTGTCTCAGTCTTCCAATTACTGTCTTTCCAGATTCCTACCAATTGGTCAGATCATTGATACTTTTCATATAAAACTGATCATCCAGTATGCTGTTTAGTTCTGCCCATTCAGATTATTTCCCTTCATTGGTATATTTAAAGATAACCCCTATATCCCTCCTTCTCTGATTTTTGTCTACATTGTAATGCAACTCAGCTGTGAACTAAATTGGGCATTTTCTTTCCTTCTGATTCTTACCTAGCTAGTTATAAAAGACCCTACTTTGGTCATAGTTGTGAGCTAAAAGAGAAACAACGGTGAAATAGTGAGTGGATGACATGGAATTCTGGACCACATGCTGCTGGAATATATTTGGGTTTTTTAGACTGGTTCATGCCTTATGTTAAATGCACCATTTCCTTCTTACAATGCTGGGTCTGATGACCCTTATGACATGGTGATCCTCATATAACCCAGGTCATAATGACAATTACATTTATCTTGTCACTGGATAACACATAATCAGGGGGGCCATTTTCATCAGAGCCCAGTAGCACACAAAGGTGTGTTTTTCTGAACATGAACAATTCTACACTTCAGATACCACAGTCTTGCTCCAGAAGTCTAGTGTCTGTGTTTTGATCCTCCTAATGAAACTTGGTATAAAATTCTGATGTCATGATGTAATCACAAAAATATTTATACCATTTAGAAATCCTGAAAAGTATATGGATTAATTGCATAAAGACATACTAGTTTGAGTGGCTGTGCAAAAAGTGTCATTTATGGGGGTATTAGTAAGACACAGAAGGTCCATACAGTGTGAGATAAAACTTATGGCAACCCTATAAGAGTGAACATAGTCCTATGTCAAGACTATGAATGAACACTGTTGTCCCTTTGAAAGCAAAGGCAAACTGTCTTTAATCCTCGTTTCAAAGATGGAAATGTATTTTTCAGAACAATGGTCACATATGTTGAACTTGATGTCATATTATCTGCCATGGCAAAAATGTTTCAGTATTTCATCTGGCACAACACCCATAAGGGAGACCAATGGACTGATTTTGCAGTAATGCAATGTCAACTGAATCTATCTGGTCTTTATGGCAACAAAACTATCTAATAAGGTAGAGATATGAGTGGGGTTCTCAAACCTTTATCTTTTAAAGTTTTAGAGATTGTCATCAATTTCTAAACTTCTTCTGGGGAAATGATAAATGTAGAACACAGTTACTATTTTGTACAATGTGACAATTTCAGAGAGGTCTACTTACCGTTTCATTACATTGGCTCTTATCATATAGGTTAAGGAACCAATGAGGTATTCTTATGGTTTCTGTCTAGATGTCTTCTCAAAGGTAGGGAGTTTCAAAGTGGCTGGATTAGAGTGTGTGAATATAGATTAAGGGTACAATACTGGGATTAAGGTGCTGAATAATGGAAGCCCCAGATCTTTAGGCTTACAGCCTGGGTGGAATATAAAGGAGAGAGAAAAGGTATGTTTCTTTCCTTCTCCTCCTCCTCCTCCTCCTCCTCTTCCTCCTTCTCCTTCTCTTTTTCCTCTTCCTCTTCCTCTCCCTCTTCTTCTTCCTCTTCTTCTTCTCCTTCTCCTTCTCCTTCTTCTCATTCTCCTTCTTCTTCCTGTTCTTCTTCTGCTGCTGCTACCACTACTTGCTGCCTGCCCTGTCTCACTATGGATTGTTTCTCCTCTGTGATGCCTCTCTGCTATGCCACTCTGCCTTGGAGCCAGCCAACTATGAATTGAAACTTTCACAAATTGTGAACTTAAATAAACCCTTTCTCCCTTAACTTGTGGATGTTGGGTATTTTGTCTCAGGAATGAGAAAAGTAACTAAAACAGGTATTGTTCCAGATATCAAAGATTTCTATTAAATTATAAATCAGTCACCTGGAAAATATGAATCCTGCAACCCAGTAGACTCACTAGGAACTCCTGCTTTCACTAGGTCCTCTTCTATTGACAGCCCTCCACCTAGCCCTACTTTGTTTGGCAGATAATATGTCATTTCAATTTCCCATGAATTAATGTCTGAAAATTTGGGCTTTGCCCAATAGTCCTAAAATGTTTCAGTTTCCTTAGCATATGATTGCCTTTAAAAATGACAACAGATCTCTTTGGATAAGAGCTAGAGAGACCATTTCCATAGTGTGTTGAAGCATCTATTCTTCTGAGGACCCTGCCTCTCCTTCAATCAGTAGTTTCTTGTTGTTTTTGATATGGGTTCTCACTAGGTTACCCAGAATGGACTCGGACATCCTGGGCTCACATGATCCTCTCACCTTAGCTTTTAGGCACTGACGCTATCGTCATGCACCACCACACCTCGCTAGTAAATGGGATTTGAGGCATCCTCAGCTGTTCGCTGACTCAGGTGCAGAAAACTTGGCAAGTATCATGATATTTTTATTTGGGAAGCTGCAATCCACTTTTTAATTATCTATTCTATTTCGGTTTAATAGAGAACTTTTCTTGTTACATGCCTAAATATCTTTCCTTTAGGGATACTATGTTCCATTAGCAATCCCTGTCACTGTTTGTATGTTAGATCATTACAGTTAATCCTTCAGCTTCACTACTCATTGCAATCCTTTTATTCACCTCGAATGTGATAGCTGAAGACCTCTTTCTAACCTCATATTTTGGGATTTTGTCATCCTTACTGTAATCACCAAATCCAGCCTTATATCAGTGTCTCTCACTATTAGTATTACAAGAAAGATTCACCATTAGTCTTGGTGATGCTACTTTCTATCTCAACAATATATTGCTTTGGTAAATAGAAAAATATCCAGATCTTATCATGGTAAATAGTCATATGATTGGTTTTCAGGTATTACAGATTGATTAATATTCAAGTTAGTCAGAGTTCCCTAGTGAAGCAGATCCACAGGAAGGAAGGGGGTAGAGGCAGGGAGAGAAGCAGAGAGAGAAAGAGATAGAGAAAGAGGAGGAGGAGGAGGACAAGGAAAGGGAAGAGGAAGGAGAAGGAGAAGGGAGCAGAAAGAAGGAGAATAAGAAGAGTAGAAATGAGGAGGCTTGTCTTAGTTACTTTTCTTATTGTTGAGACAAACTACCCACCACCCAGGCTGTTGTGGTCAGTTTATAATGCCAGCTGAACTGATCAGCATGGTGTTGAGTGTGGATGGTCCACCTGAGGACTATTGCCAGCATAAAAAGGAGATCTGGAGAGGAAAAAGGAGTACTGTTGG
Organism: Dasyprocta punctata; assembly: GCA_004363535.1. Taxonomy (NCBI): domain Eukaryota; kingdom Metazoa; phylum Chordata; class Mammalia; order Rodentia; family Dasyproctidae; genus Dasyprocta; species Dasyprocta punctata. The sequence goes on along the minus strand of RJWM01006124.1, from coordinate 39,423 downwards.
TTCTCCATGTTGTTGTCGTTTGGAGCTGTTTGTTATCCTGGCGAAGCTTGTCATGCTGGCTTCCCTAATATGAACTTGGCTGTTCTCATCATCAAAGGAGCTCAGGACCTGTTTCTGAGAATGGTTGTGGTTCACTTTGGGGGAGCTCTGCTTCATATTTTGAGTATCGCTTCCTAGCTCCGGAGGGGAAGATGTGTGCTGTTCAATCTCCTGGAGAAGCTTGTCACACTGGCTTCCTGATATGAACTTGGCTGTTCTCATTGTCAGAGGAACTTGGGACCTCACTGTCACTAAGGAAGGCTTTGGTACTTTTTGGAGGAGCCTTGGTTCTTACTTTGAGTGTCACTTCTTGGCGCCAGTGCAGAACCCCCTACTGGCACAGATCCTTCACCCCGCTGACACAGACTTTATAGCTTCCACTGCTGACCTTTGGGCCTTCCCAGCACAGATCCATGAAATGTACTTGCATGAGTTATTGTCATGGGCTCCAGTCCTCCAGTTGGACTCATGGGAGGCATTGTCATGGGCTCTAGGTTTTCAGCGAAACTCATGCAAGTTATTGCCATGGGATTCAGGCCCATGGCTGGTTATTGCCATGGGATTCAGGTCTTCAGTGTGTGGACGGATTTCCTGTACTTTCTTTGTATTTGACTCTTTGGGTGACTATTATAAATAATACTATAAATTATGTGTCCTGTATTATCTTGTTCTCTGCAAACCCTGACTACAACACAAGGCTAAAGGAGGGAAGGTTTATTGTAACTCACAGTTTGTGGTTTCAGTTCATAGTTGGCTGGCTCCTAGGCAGAATGACATGGAAGAAGGGCATCACAAAGGAGAAACAGTTTATGTCATATAGAAGGCAACAAAGCAACAAGGTAGTGAAGAAGCAGCAAGCAAACAATGACAGCAGCCCTCTTTCTGTCCCTTATATGCTATCCAGGGTACCGTAGTACACACTCGGGGTGGGGACCCTCAATCCTCGTATCACACCCTTATTGCAGAATCACACACTCTAGCACCAGCCACCTCCAAAAGCCCCGCCTATCATCATATGAGGCTTTGCGGAGGACATTTTGATACAAGTTATAACCAGAAGGAAGAGGCAGAAAAAGGAGGGAGGAGGAAGAAGGAAGAGAAAAGAATTAGACAATTGTAGAGGTTAGCAACCCCCAAATTTCTAGGACGGGCCGGCCTCCAGCATTCTGATGAACAAGGGAAGGATGGGAGTTGCAGCTCAGTCAGTCCAAAAGGCAGTCTGCAGATAGAATGTCCTCATCCACCGGAGATAGCATCCATTTCTCTCTTAAAGCCTTCAATTAATTGGGAGATGCTTATCCACACGATGGAGGATAATCTGCTTTACAGAAATGTTAGTTTTATCTTTTAAAAAGGCCTTCATCACTGCATCATGTTGATTTGTACAAATAACCATGACACATAACGAATTCACTATACTATGCCCATTTCTCTGAGACTGTGGATCCCTTCTTCCATCTTTCATCATACCACTTCCAGCATTTCTAGTTCATTTAGCAGCTATAATTTTCTATTGGCTTCTAAGATTGATCTAAGCAGTATCCTAGCATCATCTCCTGGGTCCTTGAAATTGTGTTAAATCTTAAGTCCCTAAGAGCACTTCCACACCAACAAGCTTTCCTTCCTCCAATGTTATTTCGTGTCCTTGAATTATCACCCTAAGAATTGACTCCTGTAAAATGTCCTTCAGCATTTTAAGAGTGCAGTCTGCCTAACTTCTGCAGCTGTTTCTGAGTTTGGATCCTTGTCTCCTCTTACAATGTATGACAGTTACTCATGATTGTTTACTTAATTGACTTGAGAGACATCTAAGATTAGTAAAGTACACTTCTGGGTGTGTTCATGGGGGTGTCTGGGTGGGTCCTGGGGCATGACTCTGGGACTAGATCTGATCCCTTTTTCCTTCCTCTCTACTTCTCTCCCGCTGTGTTCTGCTTCCTGGCTATAAAAAGTGTACAGCTTATCATGGCCCTTCCGCCATGATGTTTCTGCCTTGCATCCAGCTGGTCATGAAATGAAACCTCTGAAGTCATGAACTAAATTAAAGTTGTGGGTGTTAAGTATTTTCCTCAGTGATGGTAAAACTGGTGACATCAAACCAAGCACATCACTATTTAGGTCATATGTTCTAATCTTGGGTATTTATCCTATAGACACAAGGAGAGTTGGGAGTGCTTCTGCATGTCCACTGAGTTCAGAAGACCTAGAATTAGACCTCTAAAATTTATGTCAGTGTTCTATTATTTCTCAGAGCTCGGATCTTAGCCAAGAAAATATGCATTGACTGAAAATTCACCTTTCTTGGAGCTAGGGTTCACTTATGCTTAATTACTGGATTGGTACTTAGTTCCTGTTTGCAGAATTTTTAAAAATTTTTTTTGTCCATTGTTTTTGTTTTACCCTCTAAGTACAAGACATGAAAGTTCCTTTATTTGCTATCAGGAAGGTCCTCTACTTTTTACTCTTAAACTTTTATTGCTAAATAATTACATCCCCTTACTGTTTTTCCAAAACTTTGAGTATCCCAGCAGTAATCATTCAATGCCATTGTCCTTAGAATTATTTCCTTCTTCTTATTTTTCAAATACTTGAAATACTGCATTCACTATCTCACTTTCTTGCACCAGTATTTCTCGGTTCCACACTAATGTAACCTTTAATGTTGACATTACTGCTTTACACCAATAACTTTAGGTGGTCATACATAACCAGATACAAGGTGTTTGGCAGTGTCCAGTTCCAGAATTTCATCTTATTGGCTACTGTCATAACTATTCTTGATACCAATATTAGACAACCAAGGGATAGAATTTGAATAGGTGATTAATACATAGGATTCTTCAGATTAACACCTTCAAGAGAAAGGAAGGAAGAAGAATTTTGTACAGGAAAAAAAACTAGGATATGACAGTCTAAAAAAGACTTCATCCAATTCCATGATGTTGATAGACTTTCAGAATTGTGCTATATTTGAGAGAGGTGGCTGGGCCATCTCTTGCCTGCATTTGATACATTCCAGAAAACAAACATAAACTCAGAAACAGTGATATCCTTCAACCAACGGCCCTACTGTCAACCAGAAATACACTCAACATTAAGCAGAATATATTCTTTATCCTTTAGAAAACCTGGAAAGCACACCACGGGGTTCACTGCAAATATTCACATTTACTCTACCTGTAGTCTCCTTAAAAATGTTGACCATATTCTCTTTTAATTCTGATCATATTTGAATACAATCAAAGTAATATTTACTGAAAGCCTTATTATATGTAAGATAACTAAAAAGAACACTGCTGAATGTATTCGTTATTGAGAAAGAACAATTAATACTCATATGATTAGATCAATCTTGCATGTCTATATCTGTTAATGTAAGAAACCATTTTAAAGATAACAATGCGCAATATTGCAACCATTGTCAAGCTTCTATCTTCTGGTTTTGTAAACCTGCAATGTTGTGTATTTACTCTAGTCGTTTGTCTCTTTTGCTTGTTGTTTTTACTATATATGTAATCTCTTTTTTTGTTTTGTTTTGTTTTTCATCGCTTAAATAAGAAAAAATATTTACTGAAAGCCTATTTACTATATATATATATATATATACATATATATATATATATAGTATATAGTATTGTGCTAAAATGCAGACAAGGTCTGCACAGTGTTAAATATCTGTGCAGCATGACACAAAACTAAACTATTAAAATGGACTGAAGAACTAGTTAATGATTTATGAAAAAGATTCCATTGGTTCGAATATTTTAAGGTCAGTTGAGTTGTGACATGTGAGGTGAGAAGAGAAAATACCTCACCAAAGGGGTAACGAAGAGCTAGGAGAAAGGGGATAAATGTTAAATTTGTTTATTTCTAAATGCCTTACATTAACCCAGTTAGGCCTGTTTCATCTCTATGATTAAACTTCGTAAACATGTGCTATAGTATCTTAAGGCTATCCAATGCCATGAGTTATAAAAAGGACATGAGATGTGATTTATTTTGATATATGCAATATCTGGCTCAGATAAATGTTTAATAAATGTTGGGTGAATAAATGAGGAAGATGAGGTTTAAAGAGATGAGATAAGTTTTGCATAGTGGTGTGTTTAGTTAATGCCAGAGTCAGGATTTCAATCCATGTCTGTCTTCCTCTAAAATCTTGATACCACAATGAGTAGAAGGAGGTATCTAAAGCACTTTAATACTTTGCCTTATAATATAGATACCATTTATTATTTAATTGACCCATATTAATTGAGGTGAAAATCTTTTGTCCCTGAACAGCAGGAAACACAGATGCATGACATATTTTCCACACAGCAACAAACTTCATGAAGAATTGTCAAATGCATATGCAAAACTCTAAAAAAGGAAAGACTTCAGTAGGAAAGTAGCCTGGGTCTTTTCCATGTTTTCCCATGGATGTCACACACAACAATTTTACCTACTTATATTCCTCACCACAAGCCAAATGACTGTTTTGTTTCCTGATAGCATCTTTTCTAATTATGATTTTGTGTCTCATTTTACATTACCGAGGTCTGCCAGTATTTTATACTAGTCAATTGAATTCATATTATCGCTTATTTCTGCATGAATCCATACTTGAGGCATGAATTTTAGAGTCAATATTCTACAAAGGGATTATGGTTTTTGGTCTGACTTTAACCAGGCCTCTAGATTGTGTCCAGAAAAATCTTTCAAAGTGAAGATCTATGTTCTCAATCTCCAACTTTCCACCCAGTTTTCTCTTTTTATCTATTTCATTTACCACTCACCTAGCATGCTCTGCCCAATATTTGAGTCACTGAAAAAAAAACATATAATTCTTAAAACTAAACATGTATTAATATCTTCCTCATACAGTTTTGCTCAGATTAGTAATAGGCCCAAGTTAAAATAATTCTCACCAACAGTGGACTACTGTATTGGGTGATACGCTGTGTACCCTCAAGTCCTCATGTACTTTTGATGCGGCTGAGTCTGACACTTGTGATCAGTTTGTTGTCTAGCGCTGGGATTAATGATGTGAGTTCTGTACCTGCCCAGGGGTGGAGCCAACACACAGTGTAAGGGAAGGCGGGGCTTCTGCTTCCGCCTTCTCTCTCTTCTCAGCGTGCCTTGCAGCTTGCAGCCACCATGAACTGTAGCCCCGCCACCCCATGCTGACTTGGCGCCAACTAATGGACTGAAACTCTCAAGAAACTGTAAGAATAAACCTTTCCTTCCCTAATTTTGGGCATCAGGTATTTTGTCTCCACAACGAGTGAAAAGTAACTAAGACAACTACCTACCTCTGGCCATGAGAAAATAAACCCCAAGGCATTATCACTGAGATTCTACCACTGAGATTCTGTCACCTGGAACATACTGCAATCCTGAAATGGAAGGAGGGGGCTGAGTAGATTGGTGACTGAGGACATCATCCTAAAAGGGCAGGAAAACTGTAAAGGGAAAAATATAGAGTCCTTGAAAAATAAAATAAAATGATAAAGTAAAAATCCTAGTTGTTTACACTGGTCCTGCCCCTTGGGAAGCCCAGTGACTCTAACTACAGGGGAGAGAACATAGGCTGCATAACAGAAAGCAACTCTCAACACTGCCTTCCTCCCTGCAGGATAAATTTCCTGTTTCTCTACAGGACAGTGTTCCTTGTTGCTGTTTTTTTTTTAATTTAATTAGGTACAAACTCATTTCATAACTCTTTAAATTAATTTTGAGCCATTTGTCATGTTTATGTTTCAAAAAGATTTTTTTTACTGCCAAACAAATAGAGGGTGATAAAAATGGTTGAATTCATTTGACTCCAAGAGCAATGGGTTCTCATTTATTTTCAGTACTAAACATGACTGGGCTGTTTCTACTTTTAAATAATAGGCTAATTTTAACTAAATCACTTAAAATCATGCATAAAAATGCTCATAATAAGGTGATTATTGCTCATAGAAATGAAATCATAGAAGTTTGTTGATGCCTTATTATATTCCCTAGGTCCTGGGGCAGAAAAGGTCAACTCCTCACAACCCAAAGGTACAAGTTCTTGCACTCCATGAGCATATGTAGAAACATCAGTTTGAGTGGTTACTGTTTTAATCATATCCTATGGTGAGACCCATGAAGCATTCACATCAGACACAAAATTTAAGGGTAATTTTTAAAAACTCAGTGATCAATGTAAGTTCTATTTTGTGCAATATTATTATTATAATTATTATTATCATTATTATCATTACAATATTAGTTTTTAAAAAACAATACTCTCAAATTTACAAGAAAAAAAATTTTTTAAAAATAACAAAAACAGAATCTAAAGCTGGCTCATTGGTACATGCCTATAATTCCAACTACTTGGTATGCTGAAGCAGGAAAGTCACAAGTTCAAGGCCAGCCTGGGCTACTTCGGAAAACTGTCTCTGAATAAAAAATAAATTAATCTAAAAATATAAAAAGAACTTGAAAATGCAGCTCAGAGCTCTCTAGCCTCAATCTCCACTAGTGAGGAAGAAGGAAAAAAAAAAACAGAATCCGACCCCACACTTGTATGACTCAATCCATTTACCCCATGCTAATCTCAGCTGTGATGTCAATTTATGTTGGAAGGTTTCCTGTGACTCAGAGTCAATCCTGCCCTGGTCTTGTGGGACAGAAAGACTGAAAAATAAAAGTACACAGAGAGAAGGCAGCAGCCACTGGAATGAAACCTTAAGGAGGTCGCTAACTTCTCATAGAGGCTCCAAGGCTCCACATAGATCCTGTTAATGAGCTTCTTCAGAGAACCAGTGGCTTCCCCTCTTGAGGTTCCACCTCCAGAGCCATGTCAATGCCCACTTATTTTCTGGGTATTTAAGTATAGCCTGGGAAATTTCCACACCACTCTGCCCCCTTCTCAGATGGGACATTTGTATTCCAGCTCCACTGAAACTAATGTACTTCATAGTTTTGGGGCCTAGATGAGCCCCAGAAGACTCCTCTCCACCTAACATTTTCTCAAGTCCTACCATACTCAAGCCCTCTTGTCTCTAATATGACATAACTTAAAAAATCCAAACCAAGTAGGGAAAAATTGGGCTGATTTTTTTCTGTATTTGAAAAACAGCTAACACTATGGGTTTTTTTTTTTTTTTTGTTTTGGTTTGATTTTTTTGGGTTTTTTTTTTTCTGTTTTCTGACTTCTTGTTAACAGATGTCTTGTTTCTTCCTTATGTGTGGCTAGAACAATTCAGGCTGAATTGGCCTTCTTTGTAAAACCTTCATTAGTACAAATGATACAAGGCATAAAAGTGGAGATCTATACCGTGGCCTTGTTTTAAATATAATTTTGATATTTTCTCATGAGTCAAGGATTATACTGTTAGCCAGTCCTGTTAGCAAAAAGGCTGGATTCGGGAAGCTATCTGACCTGAGGAATTAACTACAGCAAAAATTACTTCTTTTGTTCCGTCCCAGCAGAGTACAACATTTTGAAAGTGAAAAACAACCCATGTGGATTACACAGAACAATGTGCATGGTTACAAAAGCCAGTGTTTCCAGAAGCTTGAAAATCACATTTTGATATGGTCTTTATGATCTCCTGGTAGTTTCCCTAAATGACATAACACTAATACCTTTTGGTTTGGTAAAACTCTAATTGTCCAAATATGAAAACTTTGATTGAGGAAAAGAATGGCATTAAAAGTAAGCCAGGTACTTTGGACATGTGGACATGTCCATGTCTTGAGGGCATCACAGGAATTTGTAAGATGCAAGGATACAAAGTTGTTAGCTTTCATTTAAGAAGATAGGTCCAGAACACAGTGCTATAGAAGGGTTACCTACATAATTGGTTTCCTAGAATTTCATTTACAGTTCTTAGCAATACAGAGGCCTCTGTATCCATGATCCATGATCCTGGCCACTGCTTGATCTGGTAGCAGATATTGGCATTACCCACATGATGCTGCTTTTACAGGCATGTGGAAAGCATGTGTTGTGGGATCAGGCAGTCTTTCAACCAGATTTCAGAAAGAAGGCTTTGTAGGCCAGGCAGGGCTGCCATGTGAGAGAAGCAGTGCGTGCAGCTGTGACAGTGAAGCTGAAAGTTCAATGGAGAATCCAGGAATTTACAGAAGGCAGAAACATGGAATATATGCTGAGAAAAGTTTCAGCCAGTGAGAAAAACCACTCTAAGAGATTGGCAATATCATAGGGATGAGGCTGCCCAAACCATTTGAAGTTCATACTTTCAGCCTAGATGCTGGACAAGGAACTATAGGATTTAATGTTTTCCCTGATAGTTTCAGTCTTGCTTTGGTCTGGTTTCTTTTATTCTCATATTGCTCCCTTTTGAAATGGGAATGTTTTCCCTGTGTATTATGTGGCAGCAATGTTTGACTTTCTTTTTGATTTTTACAGGACCTTACACCTATGAATTTGCTTTGAGTCTCAGAAGAAACTTGGGACTCAAACTTTTAGGTAATGTTGGAACTGTTATGACCAGTGATGGGAAACATTTTAGATCTTTCAATAACAAACATCCCACTGTGGCTCATGTGCCATAGGCTCAACACCACTGGCTAATAATTTTTACAACTTTTAGTGATGGACTAAATGGATGGTGCATAAAAAGATACACATGAGTCTTTTGGTAGCCAGAGGTGGAATGCTACAATTTTGATTAAGAATGTCCCTCAAAGGCCTCATGAGGTCACAAGCAGTCTTGCAGAAGGTGACTGAGTGATGGTGATGTTATACTCATCATTGTTATCATCTACTGATGAGTTCAACAGTTGAGTCTGCTGTTGGAAGATGAAGGATGGCTGGAAGAGGCAGGTCACTGGGGGCAGGTATATCTCCCTGCATGCCTCCTTCCTTCTCTCTCTGCTTCCTGGACACCAGGATGTGAACAGCTTTCCTCTGCTATCCCCTCTGCCATGCCATATTTTCTCAGGAAGAGGCCAACCATGGACTGTAGCTGTGAACCAAAATAAACTCCTCCTCCTTTAAATTGTAGATGTCAGAAATTGTGTCACAGCAACAAAAGAGTGACTAAGAAAAGAGATATGTTGGAGTATTAACCCTGGTTCTTCAGATTATGACTTCATTTGAAATACAGCATTAGATGAAATAGTCATTATAAAGGTAATGTTAAAATGAGGCCATTAGGGTGTGTCCTAATCCAACGTGATAAGTGGCCATATAAAAGGTATTTTGTCACAAAGATAGAGAATGACATTTAAGCATGAAGGATAGCCAAGTTCAGGCTTGTACAAGCCAAGAAGCAATAAACTTTGTCAGCAAACCACCAGAAATTAGGACAGACACCTGGAAAAGATTCTCCCTCATTGCCTCATGAAGAAACTAACCATGTTGACATCTTGATGTTGGATTTAACAGCTTCTAGAACTGAGACAATAAATTTCTGTTGTGTAGACCATCTAGCTTGTATTTGTTACAGGAGCTCTAGTGCTATGGTTTATATCTACATGTTCCCCCAAAGTCTCAGGCACTCAAAGGTAGGGCTTTTCAGAGCTTGCTGGTTCTAGGGTGTGTGACACTAGGATTAAGGGTGTAGGCTATTAAATTAGTCCAATGATTTGAATTGACATAGTTTTATCTGTGGCTGAATGGACTTTCTGAAAATAGAAGTCCCATCCTTGGTGTAGGTGGCATCACCAAAGAGATTTGTACCGTATTTGGGATAAAAAGGAAAGGCAGGCTCACTTCTGGTTCTGCTGCTGCTGCTTACTACCTTCTGTTTTCCATACTACGGACTGTTTCTCCTCTCCAATGCCCCTTTGCTGTGTTGTCTTGCTTTGAAGCCAGTCAACAATGGATTGAAACCTCTACAAACTGTGAGCTGAAATAAACCTTTCTTCCTTTAAATTTTGGTGTCAAATAATTTGTCTCAGCAAGGAGAAAAGTAACTAAGACATCTAGAAAATTAATATAGGCAGCAAACTCAAGGCCAACTCCTGCAATGTTTCTGTAGTACCCAATTATCCGTTAGATGAAACCTTCCTAATCACTGACTGCACACACTCAATTACATTGCATCTTGCCCATGAAATTATCTGCTATGCCTTTATTCTTTGTTTTATATCCTGTGATCAAAGACCAAGTGCTCAGTTTTCTGAAAAATGATCTGTTAGTCAATGAGACGATAGTTTCAAGATGACCTGAAATCAGAGTGTGCAAAATCTGGAGTGGATTCCTGGGTTCATATTTGACTGTTGAACAGAATTCCTTAGAGAAAATGCAAAGAGTCTTCATTTTAATAACTGTGAAATTGTGTGTGTGTTCATGTGTGTACACCTATGTATTTGTGTGTGTTTATGTTTTGTCTCCTATATAGTTTATATATTCTTATCATTTAAATTTTAAAAATTTACTTCTCATTCTGTTTCAAAATCATATGACTTTTCCCAGGTTATTATCCTGTGCTTTTTCACAAAAGCAATATGGTTTTATATATAAAAAGTTGTTTCACATACTTGTCAACATGTGTGTTATGTAGTTTGTACCTTTTATACATTTTGCTTTTGTATGTTTTACACTTTTTAACATGAATAGTAACTCACAATACAAAACTTTGCACTTTGTTGTTTTGTGCATTTAAGCATACATCTTGAAAATCTTTTCCTGTTAATACATAAAGAGATTCACAAAGCCTTTGTTCAAGAACCATCATTTCTCATTCTTCCTGAAATATAAGTAGTGGGAAAACTAGACTGTTTTCCTGAGGTGAAATTAATTTTTCTGTGTCTAAACTAAGGACAGTGAGCTTAGCATGGAGTGCTCATTCCCATCTAAAATTGACTTTTATGCCACCAACAGAGACAGAAAGTCGTGTTATAGAAGGAAAAGGTGGAGCAAGAAAGAGAAACTAAGGAAAGACAATAAAAATTATTCTTGTCTTAGCTCTTATAGATTTGTATTAAAGCAAGGATGCAAGGGAGGCCAAAGAAAAATAATAGTTCAGTCTCCAAGCAATGGTCTTCAATTTTAATTGTAATTTAGAAAAATATCACTTGATTAAAAATACAAAAACAATATAACAAAAATTATGTGTCACAATATAATAAGAACTAAGTCTAACAATTTTCCAAAGTTGTCATACCAGTTAATATTTGCACCAGTAGTGTATTATGGTCCCAGTTGTTTCACCTACTTGCCTGTCTATTGTATTTACTTTTCCTTTTTAGCCATTCTAGAGGACATGTGGTTAGATATTCTTGTGGTTTTAGTTTCTATTTCACTGACCCTACAAGAAGTTGAGGTCTCTGTAAGCTTCTGAGCATTCAGGTATACCTCCACACACACCCCCACACTGCTTTTTTTTGATACCAGGGATCGAACTCATGACCTCACACTTGCCAGGAACATGCTTGTGCTGCTGAGCTAAATCCCCATCCCAAGATACCCCTTTCTGTAAAGTGTTAATTCAAGTCTTCACATTGCTCTTAGGTTGTTCTTTTCTAATTTGTTTGTAGAAATTCTTTTCATATTCCAGCTATGAATCCTTTAATTGACATAAGTATTTCAGATATCTCTGTACATCATAGTCTCCCCACTTATTTTTTCTCAGTGTCTTTTGATGAACAGATGTATTTATCTTAAGATTGGTAAAATTGCTTGTGAAAATTGTTAGGCAATATGTACTAAACCTTAACATATGAATATAAGCAATGAACATGTGCAATTCTGCTAAATATATACTCAATAGAAACATATGTGTATGCTCATCAAAATATATGCATAGGATTGTGCATAGCAATGTAATTTGTAATGACCAAAAACAGAAAGCTATTCAAATGTGTGTCAACAACAATGAATAAATGAACTGTGGTCCATCAATGTAATAGACTATTAGTCAATGATTCAAATAAATGAACTATGATGGCACACAACAATATGAATAACTCACACACATAATGTTGAAATAAATAAGCCTGGGATCAAAACAATACATATTGTGATTCTATTTATATAAAACTAAAAGAAAACTAAATCAAGATGATGTTTTTATGGAGAAAGCTGACAAAAAGTAACTACAAAATGGGCACCAAAACCACTAATAATTTTGTTTCTTAATTTGGATTCTGGTGACACAGATGTGTTGAGTTTGCAAAAGCTCATTGAAATAAACTCTTATAATACATGTATTTCATATGTGTATATTAATATGTAACATAAACATGAGCTCACATAAAACTAAACAAAGCTAACAAAATCAAATAGAAAAAACTGCTGGAAGATATTACAGATGAATATCTTAATGAACATTGGGAAAGGAAAGACTTCTTCCCTGAGACTATGATCCAGTTGATTTTGGTTTGTTTGTTTGTTACCAGGGATCGAACTCATGACCTCATACTTGCCACGCAAGTGCTTATGCCACTGAGCTAAATCCCCAGCTCCTCCAATTGATTTTGGATGAGCACAAAAATTAAATACCTCAAGTGAATTAAATATTTAGCCATAATGGAGAACTAGTGCTTTCAAGTGCAGGTGTGATGCACAATAAAAGTATGCCCAATTATACGTAGTCTAATCATATAGTAAAATATGATGATGAAGTTGACTGAAAACTATTAACTCCTTCAAATAAGTCATTCCACATGCTTTTTCTGACAAGATTTCTGTAACAAACTAAAAGCCATGAACTTTGAGTTCATTATAGAAAGCAATTAAAACACTGCAGATAAACAAATATAGCCTAGAGTTAACATAGAACAAAGGGAAATCTTTTCCAATTTTCAAATCTATGGTTTATGGTGTCTGAAAGAAGTACACATCATCAAAGTTTACTACCTATCTTGTTTCTTTAATCAGAAATTTTCCTGGTTAAGACTCTCGCTGTTGCAGAAATGTTAGTCTCTGAGTTTTTTTTTGATGGCAAATCTCCATGTCTTTTCTTTGCTCTTATTTTCAAGTACCGAATGAAGAATTTGTGCCAATCCACAGACGAGTCTTAACATGTGCACATCATTTACAGCCTGCCTTAAACAACCAGCTAACCATCTACAGGCTTGTTTTGTTTTATTTTATTGTTGGGTTGTTTGTCTTCATCGCACGGGGACTGAACCCAGGGCTTTCACACTGAGCTACCTGCAACCTCTTTTGTTCATTTTTTTTTTTTCTTATTTTTCAACAGGATCTTGCTACATCACTGTTGCTTCAGCTAGGTTCAGAGTTATGATTCTCCTGTGTCAGCCTTCCAGAGTGCTGGGATTACAGGTGTGAATCTTGGTTATCTGAGATTGAGAGTATAAAAGGAATGATAGAGCCTTCTATTTTGTAAAGGATGTTGTTTTAATTCTTTGTTTGTTTTTACACCAGGTATACATGTCTCTCAGAAACCATCACCATGTGGCCTCATTTTCTCAGCTTTCTCCCCCTTTATTTCACCTCCCAGTTAAACAGTAGAAAGAAAGACCAGTACTCTCAGAATCTCAGTGAGAAACAGAGAGGGTAGGGATGGCTGAAGGTGATGCATTCCTATGGTTTTACTTGCAGATTCGGATTCTAGGGTCTGATGAGCAGATATTGTTGTTGTCTTTAACACTTTCAAGAGGAAGCCTAAACACAGAACCTAAACAAAACTTCTGCTTCTGATAGCAGCCCAGTCATCCTGACTGACTGGAATCCTAGGCTCAAGAAGTAGGCTTATTGCTAGTATGCAGCCAGTCACTCAAGGTTTAGCTCAGGTAAATGTTTATGCTTGGCTGCAGTTAGCTTGATAGAAAGTGATACTCTCAGTTAACGTGGGACTTTCCTCACAGGCAGGTGTCTGCTTTCACCTTGACCCAACTCGAAGATCAAACACTTTCCTGTAGCTGATTTCTCATTCTGTTCTCTCATTCAGCCCTAAGATCTCCACTAATATCAAAGGGTATTCCCACAGGGCATGATGAAAAGGCCAGGCTGGCCCCTGTAATTGAACTACCAAGACCACAGGAGTGTGGAAGTTATGATTCCTTTGAAATGTGCTTGTAACACAGGTGAGCACAGAGGCAAGAGTGCTAGCAACACTCAGTCATCTGTACCCTGACTTTGACAGTTTCATTCTATAAATTCTGCTCTTGAAGACAGATGTATAAATAAATTCATCTCATTAGATTTAAAATAAAGAAGGGTGTATACTATATTTTGAATGTAGTATAATATGCATTGGTAGACATTTTCTGAATTTCTCAACAGTTTCATGAAAGCAATTTAATCTATTCATTGCTCGTGATAGCCCTTTAGGTCAGATGGAGTCAGATGCTAATCAGGTCAAAAGTTTCATTGCCAAAAGGACCCGTTAGTTTTCTCTCATTCCTAGTCTTCATTACTCCCAAACCCCAAGCAGCCTGGAAGTGTCTGCCATTGGCACAAGAGAGCAAGAAGATATATGGTTTTTTACCATCCTTCTATAGTACCCATATTATCACCATCAAGCACAAGAGACAACATTGATTCGTTGTTGTGTCATAGTATCACATGATGCTCTGGAATGGCCAAGGGGCTGTCAACCAGAAATAGAACACAAGAAGAGTTCAGAAGCGTTCAGTTTATCTTTCCTCTGCCAAATTTTAGGTGTGTGACTTTGGGTAAGTCACTCTTTTTCTATCTCTGTATTTGTAAAATAAGAATGAAGAAACACATTACAAAACTAATATCCCTGCAGTATTTTCTATATAATGCTACAGTGTTGTGAAGTATACAAAAGATCATGCACACAGAAGTGCTTTCATATGATATCTACTTAAAAGGTAGTCAGTTGTTACTACTATTCACCATTTTGAATCTCTCATCAGTCATGGGTTGAAAACATTTGGGCCTGAGGTAAAATACAGTTTGTTAAGTATAATATCAACACCACACAGACTTTGATTGGAGTACAACCTCTCACACTGTACAGAGCCCAGTAAGACTGGATTTCAAGAGCCACTCTCTCCCAAAGCAAGAAATGGGCTCTCATCAATGAAGTTAGAATTAGCAAAATTAGGAAAAAACAGAAGCTATTTTATCAGAAACGACCTGGACCTAAAATTAATGAGGATGTACTGAATTTGTGGCACAAAAAATTTAAAGGAAATACAAGCCTGTGACAAAGAGGAGAGGGGCAGGACATCTCTGAGTGGGGACACACTTCTTCCATCAGCAAATCTTTGTCATGGCACATCAAAGGAAGGAGTTCTTATAGTGACACAGGTGCCATCACTAACTCTCACTTTCCCCAGCACTATAGATACTTCATGCCTTGGATAAAGGATTTGTGGAAAATATATAATGACTGGAACCCTGGAGTTTGGAATAGCCTACACTAAGCTCCCCAAATTGGGAAGATGAGACTGCATCTTTATAGCCTCCATTATGGACTAAGATGAGAATGAGCACCGTGCATTGTGTTGAATAGACAACATGGGCTATTGCCAGGTGAGGAATTTGGGAAGTAGAGGTAAATAAAGACCCCCAAAGGATTTACTTTAGCATAAAATAGTTTTATTTTCCAAGTCTTTGATCCATAGTGCTAATTTGCTGTGTCTGAAGGGCATACTCAATTTGCTAAGCTTCATTAAGTATCTACTTGCAACCTTACATATAATAATTTTCAAATCTTTTATTAAGATATTTGTAAAACAAAACCATTAACCTGTTTCTCTCTAGTTAATTTCAAAGCATTTGTCTCCATAGTCCTCAAGAAGGCAAAAACAAATCTAATAAGTAGAAAAATATTCTCAGTGTCTTCTACAAGGAAATCAAGTAAATTTGAACAAACACAGGCATTTGAGTACCCTTCTCTCTGCCAATTATAACACTGAGATATGGACAGCAAAGCCACTCAAGATACTAAGATTTTCTTCCCTTATTTTTGGTTGTTTTAATGAGATTTCTTTATTGGAAACATTTGCTAGCTAAATTATTTCAATCTGTTGTTGATCAAACTGTCTGCATTTTAAGCAGGTTGGAGAATTTATCTTTCCAGCAGATTCCCATCTGCAGGTAACTACTCAGGGCAAACATTTTGTAGATAGGCTAGATGTCCTCTTTTGCATATAGTCTTCCTTTCACTGTGCCTAACTCCAGCCATGTTAAAAGTAGATACAATATGCTAAGTGTTATTTGAGAGAACATCTTATGACTATTCCAGCATATCAATGAAGTCAATGTATTATCTGTACTCCTCAGTGCTCACTACATTAACACACTTCATTTATTTGATGTTATCACAAAATAAAGGGTTTCAAATAAATGAATTTTCCATGTAACCATACCTTATGTATTAGACTTCTGACATGTGTTTTATTTAAACAACTCATTATAAAATGTTTCTAAACTACATTGATACTTTTCTGCCTCCTAAGCAGAAGCCACCTGCCATGATTTTGCCTATTTATTTGTTTACTTATTTGGCAATTCAGAGTCAATACTATAAATATACTAAATATTAAGTACCCAGCAGAGTTGTAATATGGAAATGCTTCCAAAATCAGCAGAGAGGGTCACTTCTCAGACACAAAATGACTTTATGCTACTTACTGCAATGTTTGTTGTTCTTGAGACTGAATTTTTTCATTTCCTTGCATCCTTTACCACAATATGACCCTCATATATGGCTTCTTGCTGATGCAAATGGATTTGATCTTTGTTTTAATGTAACCTGTGAAACCACATCTCTAAACTTATGAAAATTTTACATAAAGAATATACTGACTCCAAGCGAAAATTGGAAGAACTGTATACATAAAGCTCATGAACTAAATATACGAGTTCTGAGAAGTTCATTTGGTTACCTACAGGTTTTTAAAAATATTACATCCTGGTTATTTCTCAGCTAAATAAAACATGACCCACGATAAAGAAAAGTGTTACAGTTTTTAGACATGTGAGATATCTTTGAGTCATATTTTTCAGGCCATACTTTTGTAAACGTCATTCACCAATCAGACTGTAATTATGAGTATGAAACAGATCTCAAAAGGGGTTTCTGTATTGGAAAGATTTCTTAACATTATTGTATCAGTCAGGGTTTTACTAGAGAAACAGATAGAACACAAGATATGCAAATACGTAAGAAATTATAAGATTGGCTTATGATGGTCAGTCACAGAGTTGGATGAGAAAGTGTGCAGAGGGTGTCTGCACACTGGAGACTGATGGTTTCAGTCCAAGGTCTGGAGTCCGCTACAGTGTTCTGTACAAGTTGGTATCAGGAGGCTGATGGGTTTGTGATGGAAGACTGATGAGTCTATGCTGGAAGGCTGAAGGATTTAAGCAGAAGCCAAAGAGTCTGTGCTAGAAACCAGGAGATAACAAGCTAAAGACTAAGACTGAAGCTCCTCCATTGAATGGAAGCCCATCCATCCTTCCTCATATCCCTTTTATACCATCCAGGAGATGAGCCACCCTAGGGCGGATGCTGTACACCCTAGAGTGTAAGATTACTGAGCCAATTTAGTTAAGCTTCTAAACTTCTCAAATTGACACAATCAGTGACTACAATTATTAACCTACTAACGTCCTGCGTGATACTTTAGTCATTCAGTCACTTTAATATTAGTTTGGCAATGTGTATTCCTATACCAAAGGCACTGGATAGTGAAGTTTTATTAATGTCATGAGTCTTGCACTTGCCATGAGTATATAAAGGATGAAGTGGCTTGGACCAAGTCAGGCTCTCTAGTGCTCATGATCTGGATGGAATGGCCATCCTCAGTGGAGCAAGGCAGAATAGAGAACCAAATGCCTGCATAGGATTTGTCATCACCAGAGTAACCTCAGAAAACAGAAACTTGCCTGGAAATAGGTCAGAAGCAGCTAATTCCAAAGCCACCATCAGAATGGGTTTTTTAAAAAAGAATAGAGTTTTCTGAAATCTCTGTTAAATAAATGTCTCTAAAACAGATCTTGCCTTTTCTCCCAAACATCTGAACCATGGGAAACTGGAAATCAGGGCAGCTGAATACAGTTAAAGGACTTTGGAGAATCTAACATTAAAAGAAGAAACATTGTGGGTTCCTCTACTTCTCTTCTAAATAGTTAAGGAGCTCAGTAACCCTACAGCCAATATATATATTCAACTTTGTTTCATTTCTAATATTGGTAAAGCCACCAGTCAAAAGTTTTGCAGTTTCATCTATTCTCTTAATATTCTTAATGAAAATCTTAATAACAACAATAAAAAATCTTCTCAGTCTGTTGTAAGTTCACAAGTATCAAAACTTTGAAGGAATATCTTAACCGCACCCCAGTCCTCTTTCAGCTATTGGATAGTCATCTTTTCTATCTGTCTATTATGTCATCTAAGCCTCTGCTTTCATATTTTTGTAAATCATAAAAAAGTTTAAATCCTAAAGAGGAATTTCTTATTGAGAAATCATAGCCCAAAAGACCAAAAAAAATTTTTTGACTATATATGTGAAACCTATCTTAGACCTAAAAAATGTCTTACAATATGTCACTTCCACAGGTAAGAACAACACTCTTGTGTGGAATAATAGTCACTTATCCAGAGAGTCAGTCTGCAAAACTGTAATGAGCACCTAGTGTCTAGGAGGGTGCTAGAATTTGGCATCTTGCTGGGCTACAAAACAAACCCAAACTGGGTTTTCACAGATGTCGGATAGATGAGCATTAAAAGAAAATTTATGCAAATTAGCAATCTGAATGTCACTGTGGAAATTTCCCTGAAGGAAAAGGTCTGTAACTGGATAGTGTAACTGGGAACCACAACCAAACATAGGAATCTGCAACAACTTTCATGAGGGTATTATGTAAACTGAGACTGAGGTTAAACAGAAATCAACTAGATGAAGAGGGGAAAAGAAAAGCCAGACACAGGACAAACACAGAGGCACAGGTAGAGTTCTACCTGCTTAGACTAGGAATTCTGTTTGCTAGAAGTTCTATTTGCTCATGCTAGAACTCATTAGTAGGCACATTTAGAATCGGCATGGCCCTTAAGCCCTCCTACTTATAGGTCTGTAGCTTTTTCCAGTTTGTTCAAGCCCTGGGAGCCTTCCTTGTCTACCACAGCTACTCATATCCTCCTCCCTCTAAAATATTAATTATATTATTCATTTAGTTTTAAAAGCTAGTCTGTTTGAACTGCAATAACCAAATATCATGGATGTGTGGCTTACACAGCAGCAATTTATTTCTCACAATTCTAGAGCCTGAAAACTCTAAGAACAAGGTATCAGCAAGTTAAGTTTTATTCTGAGGTAGTGTCTTGGTTTGTAGGTAGCCATTAACTCACTTTGAATTCACATAAATATTTTTTTTTGGTGCAGATTCAGTTGGGGTAAGTGGGAGCAAGCACTCTGGAGTCTCTTCCTATAAAAGTTCTAATCTCATCATGAGGATTCCGACATGACCTTATCAAACTCTAATCAACCCTAATTTCCTCCAAAAGGCTTCATTTCCAAATACCATCACCGTGGAGGATAGAAATTCCACCTATGGTTTTCCAGAATCACATTAAGTCCATTATGTATATATAGCCTTCACAACTATACTATCATCAAGAGAATATAGTGAATTTGTCCTACCATGATCCTAAATCCCCAAATCCTACTGTACACATCAAACACCAAAATCAAGTTGTCTATTTAATGACTAATTACTAGTAAAAATTTCTGCACTTATGTGATTAATCAAAAACACTTATTTAAGAGCCCCATATGTCAAATGACTCAATGTTTGACTAGAAAGATAAAATTTTTCCTTGGGTGGGAGGAAGAAGGGAGAGAAAAAGCAAGTAAGAGCATTTTTTTCAACCTGACTTTTTGCAACTTGTTACTGACATATTCCATTCCTTGCTAAAATATTCACTTCCATAGCTAATGAAGATTAGAATGATCAACAAAGAAACTACTATATGAATCCATACTGAAGACACACAGCTAAATAAACAATAAAGAATAGAGAACAACATTTCTAATTTTTCAGTGCCTGTATAAATGAAAGTCAATATATCAGAATGGTTAAGAGTGAAACTCAAACCCAATTACCTGTCCTATGTGTTCTACTCACTAGATCTGTGACTCTAGACAAATAACCTAACTTCTCTAATCTATGTGATGGACATAATAAGAAGATTCTTCTGAAACTTAACTGAGTTAATATTTATAAAGCATGCTGAACATTGAAATCTTCACATCACCTTTCATACATAAACTGAAATGAAATGAAATAAAATAAAAATGTACCATATAAAAGGCCATGGAAGGATATGCAAGCATGTTGAGAGGTGATCTCTGATGATAATGCTATTTATTACTTTTTTATGGGGAAGGTTCTGTATTTACAAATTTTCTGCAATGAGCAAGTCATATTATTGAGTCAAAAACAATGGTATAAATGTATTGTATAAGCATGCATGTATATGTGTGTGTGTATAGAGTGATCTATATCTATAATAGTATCTATATCTGTCTCTCTCTCTCTCTCTCTCTATATATATATATATATATATAATTGCTTCACTGTTTACAAGTCAGTCATCTCTTCTGCAAGACTGTAATAGTAAATATCTTTCAAGATTTTGTAAGAAATAAATAGGTAATCCACACACATGGCTCCACATATCATTCTCCATATTCTCCAAAAATTTCTCTATTGTGATCTATATGGACCACGGCAAAGGACTCTCTTGATCTCTGAATTTCAGTTAATTTTGGTCATAGCACAGCATTACTATGAATACTGATGAAGGAGGAGATTAAAAAACATTGAGAAGACACCTTTTAGATGGCCAGACATTCACAGAAGCAGGACCTGGTGGGAGATCAGTCCAAACAGGGATGTAGTCCTCAGGTATACAGACCCAAAACTCACTTTACTATTGATAACCAATGCCTGAGAAAATGAGAGGAGCTGATTCTCAGTAACAATACACACAAGAAAATGATGTGTGAATAACTATTTCAAAATGTTTATAAGGGTAAAACCTTTTCCTATAAACCTTCCCCTCTCCAAGTCAAGTCGGGAAGCCTCCTATGATCTCAAAGTATCTGAACGGGTGAGTGACAAATGGAGTCTGAATTCATAACTGAATTGGTACTTAGGAAAGGGAGATCAGAGAAAAATTAGTTACTGTGGACCAGAGGAGTAAGAAAACCATGAATGTTTCTAAAGACATTCATGAGAACAGACTTCTAGAATTGTTTCAGAAAGTAGCAAGGCTAATGAATAAGTGTGTTTGAAGCAAGGCTAAGTATTTTGAAGGGGACTAATGGGAAAGTGCCTTTCAATTTAAGAAAAAGTCTAAACATTTACTGTGGTTTTAAAAAGCATACCTTATATTTACTATATAAGACTGAGAGAGGATTTAGTCTGTTATCCTGCTTTCTCCTTTGTCAGGGTCTGAACAGTCATGTATTGTTCAGATTTCCTCCTTCAAATCCGCTTCCTGTCCAATGCCTCATGAATCATATTCAGAAAAGCAATGCTCTCATGGGCATCTCTTCCATCATGGTGAGGTTTATGTTCCAACATGAATTTTGGATGAACACACCAAATCAAATATAGTATGAAGGCCATGGTGCCCCAGTAAGAATAGACAAAATGGAGGGTAGTGATAGAATCAGAAATCTGACTATAATCTATTTTTAAAGTAAGTATATTGGTACACTTTAGGTACACATGATGATTACATTCATCATAGGGAATTTGTACCTTTGATGATAGATCTTGATTTTTTCCTCATTTCCCCTTTCCCCCTTTAACCCCTCTTCCCCTCCCTACTTTCAAAGGCTTAGTTTCCATTTTTTTCCTCTTTGCTTATTTTTTTCTTTCTCTTCATTTCCTTTCCCCTCCCTATTTTCCCTTCCCATTTGAACATTTTCTTCCAATTCACAATACTTATTACATTTTTTAGTCCTTATTTGCACTTTCAGTTTCTCACACCAGAGAAACAATGCAGTATTTACCTGTGTGTCCAATTTATTTCACTTAAGCCTATGAACTTAATGTGTATCCATTTACCTAGAAATGTCTCAAGGTTATCCTTCTTTATGGCTGAATAGTACTCCATTATATATTAAAAAAGCACATATTCTTTATTCATTCATTGGTCAGTGGGCACTTGGGCTGTTTCCATGATTTAGCTATTACAAATTGTGCCACTATAAACATGGCTGTGATTATTTTACTGTGGTATGGTGCTTTTAATTCTTTCGGGAAGACACCAAGAAGGGAAATAGCTGGGTGCAATAGGATCTCTCATCCTAGCTTCTTGAGGAATCTCCATACTGATTTCCACAGTGGTTGCACCAGTCTACATTCCCACCAATAGTTGAGAAGGTTCCTTTTTCCCCACAGCCCCATCAGCGTTTGTTATTGGTTGATTTCTTGAAAATAGCCATTCTTTCTGAAGTGAAATGGAATCTCAGCATTGTTTTACTTTGCAACTCTCAAATAACCAGTGATATTGAACTTCCTTTCATATATCTATTTGTCATTTCTACTTCTTCATCTAGTAAGTGTCTATTCATTTTAGATGCCTATTTTTTGGATTGGGTAGTTAAATTTTGGGGGAACTGGGGTATTTTTAGTTCATTATATAGTCTAGATAGTAGTCCTTTGTCTGAGGAACAGCTGGTAAAAACTTTTTTCCCACACTGTGGTTTGTCTCTTCACTCTGTCTGTGATTTCTTTTGCTATGCAAAAGATTTTAATTATGATAAAATCCCAGTTGTTGATTCTTTGTAATTTTTCATGTGTAATCAGGGATTTCTTCATTGAGTCTTTGCCTACACTAATGTCTTCAAGAGTTCTACTTACACTGTGTTTCAGCAGATTTAGCATTTCTGTTTTAATATCTAGAACTTTGATCCACTTGTATTTTAGTTTAGTACATGGTGAAAGATTTGAGTCTAGTTTTAATTTTTGATATGTGAATTGCCAGTTTTTCCAGCACCATTTCTTAAAGAGGCTATCTTTCTTCTAGTGAACATGTTTGACTCGTTTGTCAAAGATAAGATGACTGAGTATGTCTGGAATTGTTTCTGTATCTTCTAATCTGTTCCATTGATCCTCAGATCTGTTTTGTTTGTATTTTGTTTTCTCTTGTTTTTTCCAATACCATGCTGTCTTTATCAGAGTAGCGTTGTAGGACAACTTCAAGTCAGGAATTATGATGCACTCTGCTTTGCTTTTGTTGCCCAGAATTTCCTTTGCTACTCTATGTTTCTTCTAATTCCAAATGAATTTTAAGATTCTTTTCTCTAACTCTGTGAGATATGCTATCAGAATTTTGATCAGGATTGTGTTAGTCTGTGTAACAATTTTGGGTGTATGGTCATTTTCACTAATTGGTTCTCCCTATCCAATAACAAGGGAGATATTCCAGTTTTTGGACATCCTCTTCAGTCTCGGTTTTCAGAATACTGTAGTTTTCAAATTAGAGGTCTTTTACTTTCTTTATTAGATTAATTCCTAGATATTTTATTTTTTTGGATGCCATTATGAAAGGTGTTGTTTCCCTAATTACTCTCCCAGTGAGTTTGTCATTAGTGTACAGAAAAGCTATTGATTTTTGAAGGTTCACTTTGTATCCAGCTATGCTACTGAATTTGGCTATTAAATCTAGAAGTCTTTGGGGGAGCTTTTGGGTTCTTCTACATAGAGTATTATGTCATCCACAAATAATAATAACTTCTTCCCTTCTTATCTTTATTCCTTTTACTTCTTTCTCTTGTGTAATTGCTTTGGATAATATTTCCAGAACTCTGTTGAATAAAAGTGGTGAAAATAGACATCCTTGACTTGTTTCTGATTTTAGAGTGAAAGGTTTGAGTTTTTGTCCATTGACTGTTGGTTTGTCATAGGTGACTTTTATCAGATTGAGATAAATACCCACTATTCCAATTTTCTGTAGATTTTTTAATCGTGAATGGACCTTGGACTTTGTGAAATGCTTTTCAAGTATTTATTGACATGATCCTATGGTGTCTTGTCACTGTCTTTGTTAATAGAATGTATACATTTAATATGCTATTACATTTATGCATCACATTTATTGTGTATGTATTATGTATTGCATTTATTGATATGTTGAAACATTCCTGCATCCCTGGGATGAATTCTACTTGGTCATGGTATATAATCTTCTTGATAATTTTCTGCATTCTGTGTGCCAGGACCTGATTTAGGATTTTTGCACCAGTGTTCTTTAGGGAAATTAGTTTGTACCTCTCTTTTTTTGGTTGAATTCTTCGCTGGTTTTGGTATCAGGGTAATGGTTGTTTCCAGGAGTGAATTTGGGAGTATTGCTTCACTGTCAACTTCAATAAAGAGTTTGAGAAGTCGTGGTATTAGGTCTTCTCTAAATTCTTTATATTACTCAGTAGTGAATCAATAAGGACCTGGGCTTTTATTTTTTGGTAGGTTTCTAATTACACCTTCAGTTTCATTGACTGATATTGGTTTATTTCAAATATTTATACCTTCTTGATTCAGGTCTGATAATTTAGATGTATCTAGGAACTTGTCCATTTTTTCTGCATTTTCCATCTTATTAGAATACAGTTCCTCAAAGTAGATATCAATAATATTCTGGATTTCTGCAGAACCTGTTGTGGTTTCACCCTTTTCATTCCTAATTTCATGGGTTTGAGTCTTTTCCTTCCTTTTTTTGACAAGGTTGGCTAGGGATTTGTCAATTTTATCTAGTGTTTCTAAGAACCAACTCTTTGATCCACTGATTCTTTATATTGTCTTCTTAGTCTCCATTGCATTAATTTCTGCTCTGATCTTTATGTTTTATTTCTTGTGTGATCTTTGGGCTTGACTTATTATTCTTTTTTTAGAAGACTGAGGTTCAATATTAAGTTGTTAATTTGAGTTTCTCTGTTTTCCTAATATGGGAATTCACTGATGTAAATTTCTCTCATAGAACTGCTTTCATTGTGTCTCACAAGTGCCAATATATTATCATTTAATTGTAGAAGTTGTCTAATTTCTTATTCAATTGCCTTGATTGTTCAGGAGGGTGTTATTTGATTCATGAATTGAGACCATTAATATTGATAGTTATGGCGGATATGTATTGACTTATTCTTGTCATGCTATTTTCCCATTGTTGGCTCCCCTTTTGTCCCCTCAGTCTAATTGCTTGCCTTTTCTGTTAGGTTCATTCTGTTGGGGTTCATGGAGTTGTAGTCCTTGTTATCTCTTTCTAGAATATCCTCTAGAATATTTTGGAATACTGGTTTGGTGTTCTTGAATTTCCTCAGGTTTTCTTTGTCTTATTGCTCCATATTTTGAAAAATGGTTTTGTGGGGTTACATCAATGTGAGTTGGAGGTTGTTTTCTTTTAGGACTAGAAATACTTTACTTCAAACTCTTTTGACTTGAGGGTTTGTGTTGAGAAATCTGTTGTGATTCTAATGGACTTCCTTTCTTCCTTTCTATTCTTTTTTTCCCTTCCTCTAGCAGCTTTAACATTTTGTTCTTGTGTTGAATTTCTGGGATATTAACTATTATATGCCTTAGTGTAGGTGTTTTTTTAATCATGTCTAATTGGAGTTCTATATGCCTCACTTATCTGTTGTCATAGTCTTTTTCCCTACTTGGGAAATTTTCTGCCATAACTTCTGTAGACAGGTTTTATATATCACTTGTGCTATCCCCTGCTTTTTAATTGACTCTGATCAATCTTATGTTATTCTTCTTTGCATTATCTAGCAGCTGCTGTACTGCTGATTTCTCATATTCCCTTACTATTTTAAAGAAATCTTTCTTTTCATGATTGCCAACTGAATACCTGTCTTCTACATCTGAGATTCTGTCCTTACTTTGGCTCATTCTGCTGCATATTGTTTCCATGGAACCTATAATCTCCTGGATATTTGTTTGAATCTGATTCATGGATTCCATTTCTATTCTATGTTGTGTGTTCATGGTTTGTATCATTTTCCTAAACTTCTCTATTTTTATCTGTTTTTGCTCTAGAGTCACTAAGCATGTCTTTCATTGTAGTCACCACCTCTGTAGTTATCTGAGAAATTATTTCTGATTTGACTTTTTCTAGAGCCTCATTCATCTGCTTTATTATTTCCACTGTTACAACTTCAGAGTGTCCAGGTGAGTGATTTTTGTATTGTTCTCCTTCATTTCCCCCAGTGTTTGCTTTAGTGAGCTGCAAGTCTTAGGCTGCACCTTGTTGAAGTGTCTTCTCATTTTCTTTTTTTTTTTTTAGTTTAATTTCTGGGTTGATGCTTATAAATTGCCTATTAGCTTTATTGATAGTATTTCTGGAAAATGAGTACTCAGAGGAGTCTTTCGTGTGTCACCAACTTTTGGGTTTTGAGTCTATTGCAAAATCCTGTCTCTTCAATTTATTGGGGATGAGAAATTGTTGCCCACATGACCCAGCCACTGGTTCTTTGGCACTGGACCCTGGACAAGGTCAGTCTTGGTATACCAGGAAGAGCAACTGATTATGAAAATTATGTCACTTTGGTTAAAGTGGTATAATCAACAACGACAATAGCATGAAACAAATGACAAACTGAAGCAACAACTAATTTGCCACCTTTAACCATATGAATTAGATGTGTGTTTATATAACAAAACTTAAAATGAACCAGAAAATTGTATACAATAAATAAGCTCTTAATATACCAATTTTATTTTCTGGGGAAAAATTTAAAAGGGATTGGAGGAAAAATACAGAAATAGAAAAAGAGGAAGATATTAGGAGCCAGGTTGAATGGCAAGGGAAAATAAGCAAACTTTGGAAAACTAGCTAAGAGGACAGGAGGGAAAGAGAAAAGGAAGAAGTAAAAACAAGAACAGAATAGAGCAACAATAAAATACCTAGAAACCACATTCACACTCATATAAAAAGAACACACAATCAAGAAAAAAAAAAGAAGAAATGAGAGAAAGAAAAAACATAAGAAAAAATATCTTCTTCAAGTTGTGTCTTTGCTGTCACTGATAGACAACATGGGCAGACAGGTTCCAGATACAAGATGAGTAATCCCGGCAAGCCAGCTATAGCTTTATAGCAGGGTAGCAGATAATCACAGAAAGCCTGGACTTTTATTTCCACTAAAGTTCAGGCTGGTTTTTGGCCATGCGGCTGGAACCAGACCCATTCAACCTGCAGCAGTCCACATGCCTCCTGCCAGCTTGCATGTGACTCCCTACCAACTCAAACCCAACTTTCTTACCTCCTGCCTACTTGAACCTGACCCCTACACTGGGAGCTGCTAGATGAAGCCAGCAGCTATTCTGAGCCCCATGCTAAGTTGGCACCTCTCCAAGATGGATCCTGACCAGTTACCCTCTCCTGGGGTACTCCTAAACATGAATAACTCTCCATCCACTGCAGTCTGCTGTTTCCACCTCTGTGTTTCACTGGTGGGTTTCTTCATAGAGGCCTCTGTGGTTGCCAGTAGTCACTGTGTGTCTGCAGGTTTAAGCCACTCCTCCACATAGTGACTTCAAGCTCAGGGACAAAGCACCACCTGCCACCTCCTTCTTCATTGAAGTCTGTCTCTTTGCCTTCCCTGTGGGCTTCAATTCTTGCTTCAGATCCTTCCTTGATCCCAGGGACCCACCTCGCTCCTTCTTCTCCTCCTCATTTTGCTGTATTTCAGTGTCTGGACACCAAATCTCTGAGAAGGTCTTTTTCCGCTGCTCACCACCCTGCCATCTGCCCTAACTATAGCCTTGAGCAAAGGAAAACAGGCCTCCAGAAAGCAAAGTCAGGGATTTAGAAGACTCAAACTAAATTGATGTATTAATGTCCAATAGTGCACAGCTTTAAGGAGGAAAGAGGTCATGATCAGGGTCTAAATGAAGAAAGTCCAGAGAAACAAATTCTTATCCATGAAAAGATCAGTTGAGGACTTTAAATGTCTGCTATTGGCTCCACCTTTCATGACTCATACTATACATATGGCAATGTGCTCTGCACCTCAGGTAGAGCACAGATTGATCAGAAAATCACAATCAACTTGGGAATGATCCAAAGCATTTATTTTTTTCTCTTAATATTTGCTAGGTACTGGCCCAGATGATGAGGATAAAACAATCAATAAGAAGTCTCTCAATTGTTTTCTTTAGTATCATACATTGGTGATGCGAAGAGGAGATGGAGATGTCCAAGGGAGGACAAAAAATAAGCAAATGTACACAATTGTATCAAGAAGTAACAAGATTTTTTTAAAACTTTATATTAGTACATATTTTCAGCACATAATGTTTGCATTCCTTGTGGGGAGTTGGTACATGTACTAACACACTTTTATTCTTTTTGGCTGTATTTCTCCACATCTCTTGGCTCCCATTCCATGTACAAAAGATCTATCTCCATTTCCTATGATGTATCTTTTATTTTACTCTTTATTTATTTGTATCTCAGATTTCTCATATGAGACAAACAATGTGATATTTAAGCTTGTGTGTCTGATTTATTTCACTTAACATTATGATCTCAAATTGCAACTATTTTCCTACAAACAAGTCAAATGTATCCAAGTACCAAACTAGACCAGACTGGGGGGCTGGAATAGTCTGAGAAGGCCCATTTCCCTGGAGTGCTGACATTTGAGCAGAGATCTTAATAAAGACTGAATTAGGGTACAATGGAAACTGGATTGTTTTTAAAGCACTTACCTATAAAGAACATCCTTATACAGACTGTATTGGAAATGCCAGCTTTGTTCATTTTGCAAGCCTCTTCCAAATTGATGGTTATCTATAATAAAACTTAAGGATCGAACCTTTGAGAAATTGTAACATATCTTTCAGAGCAGTGGCTTAAAGTTCTGTCTTTCACTGTGTGTCTGTGAAACCTAGGCAGGATGAAGGGACTGTCTGAGCCATCAATCAGTTGTCTAGACAGTGCTGAGTTACAGGGCACAGGAATGCTGAAAGCACCACCTCACTCCTACTCTCACAAACTCCTTCTCTCCTTCCTCTCTAAACATTATTATGCCATTTTCTCTGGGTGAGTTCTCAGAATCACAGTCCTACTGCAGCATTCTGGCAGCAATTTTCACAGCAACTGCTTCTTTATGATACCCTCAACTTCCCCAAAGAGCTTAACCAGACTGAAGAAAGATATGACCTAGCTTCTATTAGAGGGTCAGTCTCTTTACATCTATCAGTTCCATCACAAAAATTTCTCCATTTGAAGGCCCAGACCTAAATATATAAAGGCTTCCATTTAGTGGAAACTGAAATTTCTTCATGAAAATTTAAGCTAATTTTGAGCAAAACTGAAAGCTTTCTCAGAAATTAGAATTCATAGCATTGTTTCATTCCCATCATGCTCCAGTAAAATTCTATTACAAGAAAATTTATTCCCATTTTGTGAACTTTGAAGGCCAGTAAGGGAGTTTGATTTTCTAAATTATATACCCCTATTTTGGCTTTTTGAAAAGAATTCTTTTCCTGAGTTATGCATCATTTTAAAAAAAAATCCTTCT
The DNA here is from genome assembly GCA_004363535.1 of Dasyprocta punctata. Classification (NCBI taxonomy): domain Eukaryota; kingdom Metazoa; phylum Chordata; class Mammalia; order Rodentia; family Dasyproctidae; genus Dasyprocta; species Dasyprocta punctata. The sequence goes on along the minus strand of RJWM01006124.1, from coordinate 9,972 downwards.
TTTCATTTAGCTGATTATAGCCTTACCCCCAAATTGGTTAATAGATCTCTTGATGCCCTTCTTAGATGTAAATGACACATATACCTGCCTTAATAAAGTTTAATATCTGGAGGTGAGGCATTTGTTCCCCTGAAAAATGTTATGCCCATGCTGAATACAACATATTTACTCCAAATTTTCTATTTTGGCCAGTTGAGATTTGTTCATGATATGACATGCTATCCATATCCTTATAGCATATCAAGATCATCTTGAAAAATGTATTATTTCAATTAGGTGTATCAAACTGTATTGGTTGATCCTGTGTCCCCACCCCACTCCTACAAGGACTCATAATTTGGATGGGGCTTGGTCTGGCGTTGGTGATTGGTTTGTTGTCTAGCGCTGGGATTGGTGGTGTGAGTGCTGCACCTGCCCAGGGGCCCAGCGAACATACAGAGTAAGGGTGGGACTAAAGCATGTCTCTGTCTCTCGCCCTCTGTCTTGCCGGTTCGAGCACCTTGCTGTTTTGTGGCCACCATGAATGGCGGCCCTGCCATCCCACGCTGCCTTGGAGCCAACCAAGTATTGACAGAAACCCCCTGAGAAACTGTAAGAAATAAACCTTTCCTTCCCTAATTTTGGGTGTCAGGTATTCTGTCTCAGCAATGAGTGAAAAGTAACCAAGACACAAACCATATGCCACGAAAAAATTCAAAGTGCCCTCTCCACCACCTGATGGTACATACTGATTTATACATAAGGTGACTGGAAAATTAGCATAGTCTCAGCTTTTAATAGAGAGAAAAGTTTTTGTCATGAGACACAAAACCAAAAACCTCACTTGTAGTAAGAAGGGAAGATCTGTTTAAGGCCATGGAAGACAGAATGCAAAGATGCCTTTTATAAATTAATTTAATTTACAATAGATCTCAAGTCCTGGGATTGTCATAATATTAATGAATCTTAAAGTGATCCTCAGAATGTGAAAAGTTGGTCAGTTATTCTGCTACTTGTTTGCCATACGATTTGCATATTTTGGGTATACATGATGTGTAATTCCTATAAGCTCTTCACTGCAGAATGACATGGAAATTGCCACCCATGTACAGTTTATAATCCCTTGCATATTTTGGGTGGAGGTATATAGGAATATGATGTGAATATGGCATGTTAGTAGTTGTTTTAGATTTCTTTCCTCTCTGCAAAACTGTCAGAAACTAGAGAAGTACACACCAAGTTCTTTATTTTAGAAATCAGTAGTAAGGTATGAGCAACATTAATGTACTGTCAATAGGATAATGGAGGTCTTGTCTTTCTCAAAAAGGAAATGTTTTGAGTCATACTGTATCACCACTAAGTCTTTTTTTCATAGTCCATCTGGAGTGAATCTGACCCAAGCATGTGGTATGACCTCCGTTCCTCCTGCCAGTTGTCTCTAAAACATTTACTTGCAAGACAGGTTTTCTCAACCTTGGCACTTCTGATATATGGTATCTGACAACTCTGTTGTAAGGCATGTTTGGAGGATAGTAGAATGTTTCCTGGTATCCCTGGCTTTTTCTGCTAGATAACAATAGCACATTCCTTGTCATGACAACATGTAACTAATCATTACCAAATATCTCTGATTTTGGACAGCTAATTTGTCTTGCAAGTTTTAGAGGTAAGTGATAACATTCCTTGTGGCAAATCATGACAGTTCTCAGTCAGATACAGCCTATGAGACCACCAACATGGCAACTGTTTCAGTTTCTGCGGAGTACCCCCTGTTTCTTCAGTAATGTAACTGGCAATCACTTCTTGGATTTAGATGATATGTGGCTAGAGCATTACTAAAATTCTGTTTCTTAGTGGCCATGATAGAGGTAAGTATGTCATTTGTGAGTTGGATAAAACTGCCCAGGATAATGTTCAAGGTAGTGAGGTATCTCCTGTGCCCCCCAGCTAACCCATGGAAAAGCAAATCAAGAACTCATAACCTTCATTTCTCGTTATCCGGACAAAGACAACAGAATCAAAGCATTCAGGCAGATCACAAAAGATAACACCTCAGATTTCAGTTTTAATTCTGATATGAGGAATAGGTCAGGAAGTAGTTCAATCCATGAAATAGGTACATCAGTCAGAGTTTTTCTAGAGAAACAGATATAACATGAGCTATACAAATGTATAAGAAATGACAAGATTGGCTTATGGTAGTCAGCCACACATTTAGATGAGGAAGTTTGTAGAGGAGTCTATACACACAAGACTGAAGGTTTCATCCAAAGTCTAGAGTTCACTGCAGTGGCTCATGTAAGTCTGTATCAGGAGGCCAGTGAGTCTGCAAAGGGAGACTTAAGAGTCTACACCAGAAAGCTGAAGGATCAAAGGGAAAAGCCAAAAAGTCTGTGCTAGAAGCCAGGCGATGATGTCTAAAACAAAGGAAAAAACTGGAGCTCCTCCAAAGAAAAGCAAGTCCTTCCTTCCTTATTTCCCCTTTATACAGTTCAGATGATAAGCCACCCTGGGGTGGGTCCTCTACACCATAGGATGCAAACCACCCTAGGGCATACCCTCTACACCCTAAGGTATAGAATTGCTGAACCAATTTAGTTAAGGTTCTAAACTTCTCAAGTTGACATTATCAACCATTACATAGGTATACAATGCACTCAAGATAATAAGAGAGTAACAAGGTCAAATGACATAAACCGATAAGTGAAAAATTCTTTATGCTTTTAACCAATAATGTAGCTAGCTAAATATATTAGCGCTGGATATTTTGATAATTTCCTTCTCTTTCCCTTGTTTTTGTTACACACCCTACATATTTAGGAACTGTGATACATTTTAATTTAGAATATGGACTCTATTTTGTCAAAGAAAGAATATGACCTCAGTTCTAGATCACTACTGTTCATCATCTAGAAGCTATCCATTGTCTCTGATGCATAAAACTGATTTAAATATTTTGAAGTCTCATGAAATACATTCTAAAATTCTGTCTTAGTCTTTGAAAAATGTAAAACGTATTTCTCCAGCAGAGAGAGCTTCCCTTATTACTATTTACACTGCTATGGTTTGGATGTTGTTGTGGTTTGTCTTCCAAGGGTTTGTGAACTGGAGACTTGATCCTCAATATGGCAGTGTAGAGATGTGGAATTTTTAAGAGATAGGGCCCAGTGGGAAATCCTTAGATCCCTGTAGGCACTGAATATGGAATAAAATTTTGATCCCTTGGAGTTGGTTTCTTTTAGAGAGTTACAAAATCCTGAGCCAGACTCTTGAGTGCCTTTCTGGACAAGTGTTTGGCCTTCCTGCACATATTCTCACCATTAAAATCCACTGTGAGATGACACAGCCTACGGGGATCCTCACCAGAATTTTCATCCTGATGTTTGCTTTTCATCCCTTAAAACTGTGAACTAAATACTGTAAATCTGTTATCTTTATAAAATTAACCTGTCACAGATATTTTTGTTATAGTAATAATAACCTGACTAATACATATTTGAACCCTCTAAGATCTTGGTTCTTCTAAAACCAGAGTTTAATATTATCGTATAATAGCAGCAAGATACTGCACTTTTATAGCACTGTTCCATAGCACACTCAGAACTTTCTCACACATCTCATTAAATCCTCACAACTACAACTATCCTTTTTAACAACTAGAGAAACTGAAAATGACCTCCTTTTCAGCAACAACTAGGAAGGAAATGAGGGAAGAAGATTAAGCACTGCTACTCTGGTTTTCATAAAATAAGAAAACAGCTTCAATCACCTGCATTTTTAAAATCTAAAAGAGATACAGTGGTACCTCAGTTCACCAACGCTTTTGTTCAGGAATAATTTTGTTTGCAACAGTATTGGTAAAATTTTGCGTCTGTTCACAATCTGCATCAGGTAGCAAAAACAAATATGGTTGTCTCACCCAAAATCATGGAAGGAATTAATTTAGTGAACTGAGATACCAGTGTATATTGGTTGATACAACTGTTCCAAGCTATAAATTTAGAAATTTGGCTCTGAATGGTTGAAAATTTGCTTTTTAAAGAAAAGGTGATAACAAACTATAATGTGACATACTATACTGGCTTTTGGAAAAGTTAAAATGTTTGGTGGATCATAGTCTTTAAGAATAACTGTACTAGTGATCAGCTACAATTGCAAAGACACAGGTGTATTTTGAAATATGTATACTTCTTCCTCCTTCCCTCACAAATTTACCCAAGTAAAATCATGTTAACATGAATACTAAAGGTAGCACTACAGCTAAAGGATAATCATTTTGACTAAAGAAGAAAGCAGTTTCCATTTTAGTATCTTGGTGACAACAAAAGGGCTTGTGGACACATACTGTGTAATTTGTTTTGTTTTGTTTTTTAGCACCAGCTAACAAATCTACCTTTTTTTCTCCCAAACTGTCTGAATAATTTCTTTTTAGCAGCAAACTGAGGCCAGTCCACATATCCATCATCCCCACTGAGTTCTCAAACCTCTGGATCTGGGGTAAAATCTCCCAACTTGGCATGGTAATGACAGTGGGAGGCTTCCTAGTTCAGTGCTTACAGAAGAGTGACTAACCAAAATTTCGTGGTTTATACCTTACCCTTAGTAATCAGTTTGCCCTGACAGATTTTAATGCTCAATTGCGTGTAACATTCAGGCTTATTTCTAAAACATCCTCCTGAAGGAAAAACTTACAACAAAACAGTTTTTCAAAGAGGATTTCAGAAAATAGAAAGATATTCCCTGTTCATGGAAAGGAAGAACAAACATCATGAAATGGCTACTCTCCTAAAATTGTTATACAGATTTAAAGCAATCCCAATCAAAATACCACTTGCATACCTCACAGAGCTAGAGAAATCATCCCTGAAATTTATCTGGAACCAGAAGAGACCTAGAAGAGCAAAGGCAATTCTGGGCAACAAAGGGAAGGCAGAAGGCATCACAATCCCTGACATGAAACTATATTACAAAAGTACTGTGATAAAATCAGCATGGTACTGGAATCAAAACAGACCCTGAAGGTCAATGGAATAGATTAGAAGATACAGCCACAACTACAAACACACTTAGCCACCTCATCTTTGACAAAGGAGCCAAGCATGTACACTGGAAGAAAGCCTCTTTAACAAATGGTGCTAGAAAAACTGGCTTTCCATATGCCATAAACTAAAACTAGATCCAAGTCTATCACCATGCTCTAAACTAAAGTCAAAATGGATCAAAGACCTGAATATTAAAACAGAGACACTAAATTTGCTGGAAGACAAAGTAGGTAAAAATCTTGATGACACAGGAGTAGGCAGAGAGTTCATGAACGAAAATCACATTGCACGGGAAACACTTCCCAGAATCAACAACTGGGATCTCATCTTACTAAAAAGATTTTTCATGTCAAAGGAAATCTCCAACAGAGAGAAAAGAAAACCCATGAACTGGGAAAATATCTTAGCCAATTTTCCATCAGACAAAGCACTTCTACCTAAAACATATAAAGAATTTTAAAAAATCAGGCCCCTAAAATTCAAGGACCCAATCCAAAAAATGGGTGTCTGAGATGAATACACACTTCTCAGAGGAAGAAATACAAATGGCAAATAAATATATGAAAAAATGTTCAACATCAATGGTCATTCAGGAAATGCAAATTAAAACAACACTGAGATTCCATCTCACTCTAGAAAGAATGGCCAAGATTAAAAAATCAACCAATCACAAACGCTGAAGGGACTGTGGGGAAAAAGCAACTCTTTTCCACTGTTGGTGGGAGTGCAGACTGGTACAACCACTGCGGAAATCAGTGTGGAGATTCCTCAAGAAGCTATGATTAGAGATCCCATTTGACCGAGCTATCCCACTTCTAGGCATTTTCTCAGAAGAACTGAAAATATCATACCACAGTGATATTTGCACACCCATATTTATAGCAACCCAGTATGTAATAGCCAAATCTTGGAAACAACCCAAGTGCCCATCAGTCAAGGAATGGATAAAAAAAGATGTGATATTTTTATACAATGGAGTAGTACTCAGCTATTAAGAAACATTGCATTGAGACTTTTACAAATATATGGACCCAACTTGAGACCATACTCGTAATTGAGATAAATCAAACTCACGTGTAAATACCATATTGTCTCCTAGTGTAAGAAACTGAAGCAGAATATGTGATCCAAAATCTACAATAAATACTGTGTAAGGATAAGAAACTGCTCAAAGAGCAAAAGTAATTGGGAAAGGGAAAAGGAGAAAGGAAGGAAGGGAAAAGGAAAAAGACATAAATCTGTATATATGTATATGTAATATAACTAAAATGACTATACTGCTGAATGTATTAGTTATTGAGAAAGATTGGTTAATACTCATATGATTAGATCAATTTTACATGTCTCTATCTGTTAATGTAAACAACCGTGTTGAAGGTAATGATATGCAATATTGCAACCATTTTCAAGTTCCTAACATCTTGTTTTGTAAACCTATAATGCCACTGTTGTGGATTTGCTGTAATCATTTGTCTATTTTGCTTTTTGTCTTTCTTATATGTGACTTTTTTCTGTTAAATAAAAAAAAATAATCTCCCAGGTAAAAGAAGAAATGATAAATGTAGTAAAAGAAACACTGAACACATCTAAAGAAGACATAATTAAAAGATTGAGGAGCACTGCAAAAAGATGGAAATTCTGAATGAATAATTTAGGAAAGAAATAGAAGGCATGAAACATTCAAAGAGATATTCAAGAAATGAAAAATTCTATCAAAAGCTTGCAAACTGCCTCAATGAATGTTAAGATAGACTTTCAGTCCTCAAAGACAAGATTGCAGTGAGTGAACAGGAAAGGAAAAATCTTTTAAAAAGAACAAGGGATCAGGAAATAACAATTCAACAGTTCCATGATGATGCAAAGAAAAACAATATGACAACACAAATGATATCAAAAGACTTTTTATGGAAGTAATAGCTGGAATTTTCCCAAAATAGAAAAGGAAACTGACATATAGATAAGTGAAGCATATAGAACTCCAATTAGCCATAACCATAATAAATCTACACCCAGATATATAATAATCAACATCCTAGAAATTCAACATAAGAACAGAATATTAAAAACTGTTAGAGAAGAGAGGTAGATCCCCTATAAAGGAAAGCCCATCAGAATCACAGCAGAGTTGTCCACACAAACAATGAAGTCAAGAAGAGCATGGAGTAAAGTATTTCAAATCCTAAAGGAAAATGACTTCACACCCAGATTGATGTACCCTGCAAAACTGTCCTTCAAAATTGATGGAGAAATAAGATACTTCCATGACAAAGAACAGCTGAAGAACTTCATGACCACCATATCAACTCTGTAAAGAATAATGAAAGATATTCTAGATAGACATAAAAATAACTACAACTCCAAGAACACCAACAGAACAAAACCACTAACCAGGACAGATAATTAAACAGAGGAGAAAGATAAAGAATCAACAGTGGAAAGATAAAATGACAAAAATAAGCCAATATATATCAGTTATAACCATTAATGTAAACAGCCTCAATTCACCAATTAAAAGAAACAGACTGGCAGAATGGATCAAGAAACAACATCCAATCATATGTTGTATACAAGAAACCCATCTAATCCAAAAGGAAATTCACAGACTGAAAGTCAAAGGATGAAAAAAAATATTTCATGCAACAGAAACCAAAACAAAAACAAAAACAAAAACAAAAACAGGGGTAGCTATTCTGTTTGCCGACAATGCGAACTTTAAACCAAGAATGATCAAAAGAGGTAAAGAAGGTCACTACATACTAGTCAGGGCAGACTTCAAGAGGAAGAGATAACAATCTTAAATATATATGCACCAAATATGGGAGCACCAAACTATATAAAAAAAAGCAATAGAAATGAAAACTCAAACAAGCAATAACACGATTTTAACAGGGGACCTTAACACTTTATTGACACAAAGAGACAGATCAATTAGTTGGAAAATCAGCAAAGAAATAACAGAACTGAATCAAACCTGTGAACAAATGCACTTGGTAGATATGTATAGTGTGTTCGACCCAACAACATCCAAATATACATTCTTCTTAGCCTCCCATGAAATATTCTCTAAAATAGATCATATACTAGCCCATAAATCATGCTTAAGTAAATGCAAAAGAATTGAAATTATTTCATGAATATTATCTGATCATAGTGCCATGAAACTAGAAATTAATGATAAAAAAACCTGAAAAAAATTCATAAACACATGGAAGTTAAATAATACACTCCTGATCAATCAATGAGTCACAGTGGAAATTAAGGAAGAAGTTAAACAATATCTACAAGCAAACAAATACATCAATACAACTTACCAGAACCTATGGGATGTAATGAAAGCAGTGCTCAGAGGGAAATTTATTGCGAAGAATTCACACACCAGGAAAACAGAACGAACACAAATAAACAACTTGGTGCTACACCTCAAGCCTCTAGAAAAAGAAGAGCAAGTCAAGCTCAAAGCCAAAAGAAGGGAGTGAATTATAAAGATCAGAGCAGAAATTAATGCAACAGAGACTAAGAAAACAATACAAAGAATTAATGAAACAAAGAGTTGGTTCTTTGAAAGAATACATAAAATTGATAAGTCCCTAGCCAACCTTATTTAAAAAAAGAAAGAAAAAACTCAAAATAATGCACTAAGAAATGAAAAGGGAGAAATTACTGCAGACCTTGCGGAAATACAGATTATTGATACTTGCTTCAAAAATCTTTATTCTTATAGGTTCAATAACATTAGAAGAGATGGACAGATTTCTACAAACATATGACTTACCAAAGCTGGATCAAGACGATGTAAAACTACTGAATAACCCAATTTCAGTTAATGAAATTGAAAATGTAATTAGAACCTTAACAACAAAGAAAAGCCCAGGTTCTGATGGATTCACTGCTGAATTACACAAGAAATTCAAGAAAGACTTAATGCCAGCACTCCTCAAACTCTTCAATGAAATTGAAAGGGAAGCAATTCTCCATAACTCATTCCTGAAAGCAAGCATTACCCTAATACCAAAACCAAAGAAAAACCCAACCAAAAAAGAGAACTATAGACCAATCTCCCTAATGAAAATAGATGCAAAAATCCTCAATAAAATACTGGCCAATACAATGCAGCAAGTCATCAAGAAGATTATACACCATAATCAAGTGGGATTGATTCCAGGAATGCAGGGATGGTTCAATATATGAAAATCAATAAACATAATACACCATATAAATAGAGCCAAAGAAAAGAATCACATGATCATTTCAATAGATGCAGGAAAAGCTTTTCATAAATTCCAATACTCATTCATGACAAGAACTCTGTGGAAAATCAGAATCCTTAGTCTTTACCTCAATCTGATCTGGAAAATCAGAATCCATAGTCCTTACCTCAATTCATCCCAGGAATGCAGGGATGGTTCAACATACGTAAATCAATAAACATAATACACCCTATCAATAGAGCCAAAGATAAGAATCACATGATCATTTCAATAGATGCAGGAAAATCTTTTGATAAAGTCCAACACTCATTCATGATAAGAACTCTGTGGAAAATCAGAATCCATAGTCTTTACCTCAATCTGATAAAAGCCATCTATGAAAAACCAACAGCCAGTATCATATTAAATGTTCAAAAATTGAAAGCTTTCACTCTAAAACCAGGAATAAGACAAGGCTGTTCACTATCACAACTCCTATTCAATATAGTGCTGGAAACATTCACCATCACAATTAGACAAGAGAGAGAAATAAAAGGAATAAGGAAATAAGGATAGGAAAGAAAGAAGTTAAATTATCATTATTTGCCAGATGACATCATACTGTACATAGAAGACCCCCAAAACTCCATTGAAAGATTTCTAGGTATATTAACTAAATTAAGTAATATAGCTAGACACAAAATCAGCACTCAAAAATCAATAGCATTCCTGTACACAAACAACAAACTCACTGAGAGAGAAGA
>RJWM01006123.1:0-86067 GCA_004363535.1 Dasyprocta punctata | reverse complement strand
CATGAAGCAGGTTTCTGGCTGTGTCACCAAGCCAAAAGCAGCTGTTTATGGAGAGAGGAGACCGGGGAGGGCAGGAGTGTGCTTCACAGACACCCAGGGGGCCTGAGGAGTGGTCCCCAGGGGTCACCTGCGTCCCAGCCCCAGCAGCTCTGAGGAAGGAGGCACCTTGGAAAGCCGCATGAATTCAGGGGAGATGAGCCCTCTCCCCTGGGGGAACAGCCTGGAAACCTCCAATGTTCAGACTCAGGCAGAGTGGACGAGTTGGAGCCCACAGCAAGGAGCGGGGAGGGGGTGGCCCTGGGTTTGGCAGTGTGGAGGTGTCACTTGTGACCCGGGAGGTGAAGCCAGCCCTCGGGGGCCGGAGAAAGGGGAGGGGAAGTGGGGAGCAATCACAGAAAGCTTCCTCCAGCAACGTTAAAAGGCTTTTAAGGCCCGTCTCCAAGGACCCATTTACAATGTGGTAATATTCCTAATAAGTTAAAAGTATGTTTTGCTTTTCATATGTCACGGTAACATCATTCTCCCCTGGGCAATTATAGCAGAGTCACTCTGCTGTCCCCAGAGTGCTACAAAAAACCAGTTAGGAGCATGAGGGTTCCTGAGGAAAGAGAATGAATTTAAACACGTGCGCTGAGTGTTGGAGTCCACAACACACAGCTGGCCCACAGCGTGGGTCCAGCTGGGCCTGCAGGAGCCAGGACTCGGCACCGTCCCTTCAGCCCCTGAGCCACAGCACTCCCCGTGCCCTGGCCTGGCTCTGCTCATGGCTAGAAGTGACTCTGCTCTCCTGGGCCCTCTTCCTGCTGTGGTTTGTGTCTGGATGTCCCCCAAAGCCTCAAGTAGTCATGGCAGGGGGCGGGTTTTTCAAAGACACTTGTTAAACCTGGACCTCTTATTTTCATGCCCTCATCTCAGGAAACAGAGTTACAGAATTTCCAGCTTGATTCAGGAGGGGCCGGGGCCCTCACTTTGTAAACATCTGGAGCCTGTGCAAGAGGAGGGCAGGGGGGTGGGGCGAGTGCCACACCAGCACCTGGGTGGGGAGTCTGCTTACAATATAAGGGAGGAGAAGAGGCTTCCTCTCCCCATTTTTTGCTCTTGTTGATTTTGCTGTCTTGTGCCACCTTGAGCTGTTGCCCCTCACCAAGCCACCCTGCCTTGGAGAGCTGATTATGGACTAAAACCTCCACAGACTGTGAGCTAAATAAAACCTTTCCTTCCTTAATTTTGGGCATCAGATATTTTGTCTCAGCAATGAGAGGAAAGTAACTGAGATTCTTTCTTTGCTTTGGTACGTTTTTGTTTTGTTTTTGGTCAAAGAAGGACATTCACTATGTCCTGAAATACTTGTTGCCACATAAGTGGGAAAATGTACCTGAGTTGTGCAGCAAGTAGCTAGAAATGAAAAGTAAGTAAACTTCGCATTATTTCAGCTCAAACCAGCCAAACATGCCCCCGAAGTGCCCAGGAATGCCTCTCACTGTGACCCTCAGGGACACCTGCCGAAGCCCATGCACCAGCGGCTCCAAGCGGTGCTCCAGTCAGCTGGGGAAAGCGACTTACTGGGTGGTCTGGAGGACACTTAGTGCCCTAGCACTGGGCACTGTTTTAGAAACCCAGCTTTTTGGTTTGATTTGGCTTCCCAGGGGGATGTGAGTGAGGACAGTGACAATCCTTTCTGTATCTTGAAATGCTTTGCTAGTTACCATGGCTACATAAGGAGGATAATGAAGCTGAAAATTCTGAGGTCACTGAAGACAGTCTAGAAGAGAGATATGGTTTATGTTTAATGTGCTCAGTATTCAACTGATGAGGAATTTAGTCACAGAAAAGGGGGTGCAAGTTACACAAATGTACATTTACACAAATTACTTCCGTGGAACCCACAGAAATAAGTAAAAGTAATGGAAGCAGACAGTAAGCTCTGTATAGGAAAACTAAGGAATCCCCACAACACTTCCTCTCTGCCCTGGAGTAAACAACAGAAGATGTTTAGTGGCACCAGGACATCTGGAGGAGGCCAGAGGAGTCAGACCTGGAGCAGGGGAGGGCTCCTCAGCAGCCAAAGACAGCACCCCGGGGGACTTGAAGTCTCCCCTGGAAAGAAGAGGAGCACAAGAAAGCAGGGACTTCCTCTGCAGACTCAGCCAATGACAGCATGCGTCAGGCTTCATCATAAACCCAGGCTTCAGCCAGGAGTAAAAAAGAAAAACCAAAGGACATGTGGCCTCCAAGAGAAGACGCATTCTAAGTCCCCAGGCCCTGGAGGAGGCATCCCACCCAATGTGGTGGGTGGCCTCAGCTCACCCTGTGCCCACCGCCCAGCACTGTGCCCACCGCCCTGCTGTCTCCACCTGTCCTTCCCAGCTTGGGCCAAGCCCTCCCCAGAACCCCTGGGCTCCACAAAGCACGGCCTGACTGCACAGTGTACCATCAGCTCTACACAGAGCAGAGGCCCATCGTATCCCCTTCCCAAATCAGCCACAGTGCACCGAGGGGACAGGCCCTCCCTGGAGAGCTGAGGGACTTGCCTGAGCAGAGGGGTGGAGGACAGGACAAGGAAGAGCCAGGCTGGCAGAGAGGCGCCAGGCAGGGAGGAGCTTCCTCTGCAGGTCAGACCCCCATGCCTCCTCCGCCACCACTCGCTCCTGAGTGCACCTCTGTCCTTCCGTGTGGCGATTCTGATACAGGCCACGGTGATCTTAGAGAAAGGAAAGTTGTCCCCTGAAGCTTTACGAATCATTATAAAAAGAACATAAAAATATGTCACAAAACCGTGAATGGCTCATGAGCCTAGGACACCCTGTTACAGACTGTGAAAATCAGCATGTTACACAGCTTCAGCTTTAAAAGGAGAAATAGCAACATCTATCATACAACGATGACGGTTGTACTGGCCCCTCTCCCAGCTTCCCCTCCTCCAGGTACTGACCATTGGGATCGAGTGTCTTTCTTGCTTTTCCACTGTCTCCTCTGTGTGGAATGGGGCAGGCTATGGGGCTAGAAGCTTGGAAACTACATCTCCCAGACTCCCTTGCCTGCGAGGCTGGTAGGCCCTGCCAATGGGAGGCCTCTCTGAGGTGGAGGGAGGCGAGAGCCATGTTTCTCCTGCAGCCCTAACGCAGGACTCCTTCAGTCCTGATCTCAGGGAATCATCATTTCTTCCCTGTTGCTTTTCTAGCTCTTCTAATACTTTTGTACCAAAGCTTGAACGTTCTTTGTGTGGAATATGTGGAGGGTTTCTGTTTTCCGATGCTGTCATGACTCGCCGTGTCTTCAGACAGCCACAGAGCCCCATGGCCACATCCAAAAGTCTCTAAAGTGGCCTCCTAGACATTGGCTGTTGACTACTGTGTCTTCCTGATGGCTGCGGCTCCTCAGAGACATCTGGTTTTCTCTCCAGACAAGTTCACGTTCCAGCGTTTCCTTCTGTCTGACCCTCAGTCCTCACCTCGTCTCCTCTGTGTTCCTCCATGGAGGGTTGTGACCACAAGCGTGTCATCAGTGCCGCCTTCTAAGAACTGACAGCCCAGGATTTTTCCTAGGTCTTTTTCCTTGGGTTTGTAACTGCCAGCATCTTTTCCAGGTCACCACGTCAAGTGGAACTGATCGAAGCTTCTAAAACCAGTTTTACTTTCCCAGAAGCTCCTCTGAAATCTTAAGACTTATCCTCAACTTTCTCCTTTTTCTAAATTTCTGCTTTTAATCCTGCACCAAATCCTACCCAATTACCACGGAAATGCCCCTTGCACACAGCTCTCTGCCGGCACACAGTCCCTGGCCCAGGGCCACTCCAGCATCAGGTCACCAAACTCAAAGGTCAGCCGAGGTTGCTGGGCGATGCAGACCCCGGGGCTGTGTCAGTCTCGCCGCTGCGGGGCCGTCACCTGGGCCTTCCTCAAGGCTGTGGGACTGGGCACACTGCATACCATGGAATGGCTACTGTGTAAAGTTCTAAATTTTACTTTTTAACTCTGCTAAAAACTAAGACGTGTACACAATGTCGGGATCACCAATATCCCTGCCTTTCCCCCACATCACGTCCTGCTGGACGATGACACAGATGTCAGGAAGGGTGAAGCAGCGACAGGCAGCTGGAGAACAGAGGACACTGGTGGGGGTGGGAGGACTCCACGGGGTTGGGGGAGGACACTGCTGGCCACAGGGAGAGAGAGGACACGAGGGGAGGACACCGCAGGGGGTGGACACTGCAGGGCTAATGCCTGCTGGCAGCACTCAGAGACACCATGATTCAGTGCTGGGCTTGGCAGCTGGAGCCGCAGGTTGTGGGAGGTTACAGAGCTCTGCTTTCGGTGTTCCACTCATTGCCATGTGGAGGGTGGCGCCACCTGCCTCTGCTCTGGCTCAGCGCTCACCAGGCCCAGCTGCAGAGTCTGCTCCTGGAGAGGTGCAGGGCCCGAGAGCCCTGACGCATTCTTGGCTGTGACAGCTGGGACAAGACCTGTGGAGTCTGACTCAATCCACGCCTCTCCTGCTGCAGCCGTTCTGTTCACTCCTGGCAATGGCAACAAAGAACCAAGGGGCTCTGGTGAAGCAGCCGTACCGGCCTGGGGCCAGCTCATCGCCCAACAACTGGTCACTTTGCAGCCCAATTTCCTACTTGCATCCACACTCCCCCAGAGCTGATCGCACACACAGACTCATGAGAATTTAGGCTCAGCACAGAGGCCACTTAGACCTTGCCCAGCCTCACGAGGAGCCCCAGGGACACACGCAGCTGTGGTTTCTCTTTCTCTTCAGTTGTGCTTGGCAGACAGACCCCACTCAATGCCAAGGTCCCACACAGCAGCCCTGGGCTCAGCCTAGGCGCAGGGTGGCAGATGCAGACGCCAGCCCATGCTGCAGGGCTGGTGTGGCCCCTCTCCCAGTCGGCTTTCTATGTGACCTTTCCGTGTTGAAGCAGTGTGGGTACCCAGGCAGGGTCTGCATCTCCCGCTCTGAACTGTGAGACCCCGGGGGAAGAAGACTCCAGAGCCCCCAGTGTGGGACGAGGAGGTTGGAGGGAGGGCGTCTGGTGATGACACGGTCCCAGGGGGTGGACAGTCCCTGGCTTGGTGGACTCTGGCACACATCCCAGCTGTCACCACTTTGTGCCCCTTCTGGCATTGTAAGGACAGCCCCTGTCTGTGCTGGGCACCCTGGGTCTTTTCTGTTGATGCCCGGGTGCTTGCAGAGAAAAACTGATGAAAAGCAGGGCTTAAGAGACTTAAAACCGTTACTGGGTAAACTGTGTAGACTGCTGCACATTCAAAATGTTTATGTTTTGAGCTTTCTTTGGCACAGGGATAAAATTTAAATAAATAATACCAGAGGAGCCTTTTGAGACAGTATTTTGATCTTGGGAATTCTGGAAATGTTTACAAATCACTCATAATTTTTCTCATGTGGACAAAAATGGCAAAAGATGTATTTAATTAAACAAGCATCTTCCACCATCACGTAGCTTTACAGAAAAGCAAACCCAAACCAGCTCCTCATGAGCCTGTTCAAACATCCGCAGTACCGAATGCCCGGGAGAGAGGTCTGCGCCCCTTTATGAAAACGCAGCTGTGGTTATGAATAAATCCGATGCTCGTTTCATCAAGAGATTTCAGTGCTGCTGGCACTGGGACTGAAGGAACAGGAGCTGTGCTTGGAACGTGAACCCGAGGAGATGAGGAAGGAGGGAAAACGGGCGCACGCTTCACGTGTCAGGCCCACCTCGGCGCTCACACATGCCCGACCGCCGGAAAGCACAGCGGGAGCTCCCGCAGGAAGCCCGCCGTGTCGCGGCTCAGGGCGGGGCCTGCACTGGCATCCACCCCGCCTGGCGATTTGTCCTCCGGGAGGCAATGCCTCGGAGCCCACGGAAAACACGCCGAGCTGCTTTCTTCACACCACAGCTGCCAGGTGAGGACCCAGGCTCCGCTCCCAAAGGAAGGTTTCGGACAGGAACGAGGGTCCTAGAGCCCGGCTCCCGCTCCCACAGGAACGGACAGCGTCCGCCTGGCCTGGCCTCCTCCACACACCCACGGGCAGGGCCCAGCAGGGTCCCCATGCAGGGGGCAGCAAGCGGAAGTGTGAAGCAGCCACGGGGGACATTATACTCGGACGTATCTTGGTGGACTGTCTCCAGGCGGCCATGATGATGGGGTCTTGTTTCATTTTTACTGAAAGCCCCTTATTTTGAGGCCTAAGCGATCAAAACCCAGGAGCTCACACCTGAGTGACATTCCCAGCCCTGTTGCAGGTTTAAAGCACTTACCTATTTATAAAGTTGCAACCCAAACCAACACGCACACGCAAGCATGGCTGAACATTTCACTATTCCAGGCTGACCACTGCCAGGACCCTGCACCACGCTGAGGGGCACACCTGCCTTGTGTGATGAGCTGTGACACATTCGACTGCTTCTCTGTGGCCGCTTGGATACCCATGGCATCGCGCAGCCAAACAAGGAATGTGAACAGAAGTAAACCGGGCACTACCACTGTTACAAGACTGTATCTGCATGTCCTAATTTCAAATAATTATGCTCATTACATGGCTTGCTTATTGTGCAGCTGATGAAACTTGTACGTAGACACACTTCTGAATATATGAAGTAAATTCAGGAAACCAGTACCTTTCCCATACTGAGAGTTGGCTGAAGGTTTCATGTAAGAATGGGTTTTTCTTTCTAGATGGAAAGTCACTGCTTGTCCACACCTTGAGACTGAGGCTCTTCATTTTGTGTGTTTACTTGTTGTGTTTTTGTTTTGTTTTGCCTGAAAGACCTTTTGAATTCAGAGAGAGGCTGAAGGTCTCTTATCCACCGCTTCTGTTTCCTGCTGCCTGTGATGACTGGTTCACTGCACAGCAAGGACTCAGGGCCGGAGACACCACGAGGCTCCGCGGTGGTGCAGGTGGCTGCAGAGAGCTCAGTCACAGAGCGGCGGGGCCTGGGCAGACCCGAGAGCGACAAGGGCTTCTTACTTCCTGGAGGACAGGTCACTGCGCTGGCCACCTTGGAGACCCTCTTGCTGAGTCGTCTGGGAGCCAGGGCTCCTCACCCCTCCCTGTTCCGTCTGGGCATAGGGAGCCGGAGGGGCACCTGCCACTGCCTTCTGCCACTCCTCACGACCCGCTCCCATGCGTCCTGGTGACCCCCACCTTGGCGTCGCTGTTTGTCAGCAGAGTCCCGGAACCCCTGGCCCTGTGCTCCGGGGCGGCCAGTGCCACCACCCATCCTGCTGGAGATTGCTGCACACGCGGCCTGAACCCTCTCATCTGGTGACCCCGCCCCAGGCCCACCCTCCCTGGGAGGAGGAGGTGTTGCGAAGCGCGCAGGCTCGGGTCCTGGGCAGGCCGTGGAACTGCACTCCGCCTGTCTCCCTGGCAGCACGCAAGGCCAGTAACGCGGCCACTGCAGAGCTGCGGAGGGGCCGTGGTGGGAGGGAAACGTCCCCACGCGCAGGTGCTAGGGTCTGGGCCGCAGGCTGCGGAACTTCCGGAGGAAGGCGGGTCGTGGGGGTCGGTGCGTGCGGAGGGACGTGGGCACTCTGGACTCTCCTGCCCCTCTCTGCTCTTGCTTCCTGTCTGCCATGAGCCGAGCAGCTGCCCTCCACGCATGCTCCGCCGTGATGCTTCCGCCTCACCACAGGCCAAACCAGTGGAGCCAGCGCAGGATTCTGGGGATTCATGGCGATGCATCTTTTACTGTAACACGCTCCTAAAATTTTGACACTCACCACAGTTCTGATTCTATACTCCTCCCTCTGCCTCCCCACCCTCCCCCGGCTCTGCCCCCAAGTGCCCAAGATGGGGTGGGTCTGCTCTGCCCGCCTGCCCACCTTCATTCGCTTCTCTCGGAAGCGGGAGAGATGCACGCAGCCTCTGGAGCCGCAAGCCAGAACTGAGCTTTCCAGCCCAGGCGGGGACCTCCCGTATCTGTCCCAGCAGAGCTGGTGGCAGACCGAAGCACAGAGACGCGTTGGGTGAGGCTGCACACACAGGCCTGTGATGAAACCGTTTTAGCACTGGATCAGTGGCACCCTCAAGGACACTGCAGCTGACGTGGGAGGCGGCCCCGCTGCCCAAAGACCAACGCCCAGGCCGCTCCTCCGTGGGCTTCTCAGGGGCCTGAGCCCCACCCTGGAAGGCCACAGCCCCCACCTTCTCCATGGTGGCCCTGCCGTGCAGCTCTGCGGCCACTGCCACCTCTCCCTGCTGCCTGCTTTCCTGACCCGAGCTGCCGCGTTGCTGAGGTCGCGCTGCGTGGGCTGCGCACAGTGGTGTGAGAAGAAGCAAGAGGACGGCAGAGAGCCTGGAGCCTCGCGCTCCTGCCCTTCGGGTCTGCTGGGCTGAGGATGTGTTCTGGCTTGGAACGCCGGGCCCCTGAGGCTGCGTGTCCCTGCACAGCGCTGTGATGTGACAGCCCTGTAGGGGCCTCTGATTGCCCCCAGAGAGCGCCTGTCCCTGGCCTGCCCAGCCCTGCTCCCCTGCTCTGAGCTGGCTCCGGACTCTGGGGTCCCGAGTGACAGCAGTGTACGTCCTCCCCGTGCTGCACTGCCCAGGGCCACCAAGGACTCAACCAGGCTACACTGGAGAGCACCATTGGCCCTGGGCTGCAATCACCTTTTTATTTTTAAAGTATGTTGAAAAGCCGGGCGTGGTGGCGCATGCCCTTAATCCCAGCACTCGGAGGGCTGAGGTAGGAAGAGCGTTGTGAGTTCGAGGCTGGCTTGCACTACAACGCAAGCGCAAGGCCGGCCTGAGCTACACAGTGTGACCCTGCCTCAAAAGACAGGGCCGGGAGTTTGGCTCAGCAGCTTACGCGTCTGTCAGGCAGGCGCGAGGTTGTGAGCTCGATCCCCGGTGCCACACACACACAAAAAAAAGTATGTTGAAAGTGTGTCCTGAGGCCTAATTTATCCACTGTTTGAAGATTCATGGTGAATAAATAAATCCACAGCTTGTTTAAGTTTCTATCTTTTGCTCATAAGCGGATCCCACATAATTTCTGTGGCTGTTTATTAAATAAACATATGGAGATGCGGCCGGGTGCCGTTTGATATTCTAGGTGCAGAAAGGTGTGCAGAAAAAGACAGAGCCGTGGGGCGAGTGCGCAGGCACGAGGCCACCCAGGGCACCTCGTGGAGGGCGGCAGTGAGGGGGCGGAAGGCTGGACACGTCCGGGGGGCTGTGTATGTGTTTACATGGTGATACTGTGGTACCTGCATATTTGGTTGGACAAGTCCGGATGCTGTTGTATTTTAAAGATAAGATGAACATTCAGAGACTCTGAGTAAAGCATATTTTTCTTTGTAGTGAGGGGGTCTCGTCCAATCAGTGGAAGGACATCTAAGAAAAAGGCAGCTTGCTCCAGTGGCAGGAATTCTGCCAGCAGACGTTGTCCCTGGGCAGAACCACCAGTGTCGTCTGGGTCTCTAGCCTCTGGTCACTCGGAAGATTTGGATTTACCGAGTTCTGAATTTTTTTTTTTTTATATGGAGGAAAAAGCAAAAGACAGAAAACTGCCTAAAAGCAGGCATGGGATCCAGGAAATGATGGATCCCTCAAGCTCATAATTATGTGAGCTAATTCCTTAAAATAAATTCACCTCACACGCATCCACATGAATGCAAAAGTGCGCACACGCACCCTGCAGGTTCTGTTTCTCGGGGGATCCCCCGCAAGCTCCCCGGCCAGGGAACAGTGGGCTCTGGACACATCGCAGCCGTGTGCAGAGGGGCAGCCCAGGGCGGCGTCACCACCCACTGGGCCCGCGGAGCCGGGAGCCCAGACCCTGCCCCTCGCTCTGCAGCTCCCTACACACTGTCCCCACCCTGGCCCGGCCTCCTGTCTGCAGCACCCTCTTCCGGCCAGGCCACCTCTGCTGCCGGCCAGAAAGAACTGTCGAGAAGTAGCTCCAGCTCCGAGCCTTGCCGTGTGTGGCCTTTGCACCCTCTTTTCCCCGCACTGAGGATCAGCTCACTGGGTGCCTCAGGGGCCGCGGGTGTGACTTTGGGTACAGGTATGATGAGTGACTTCCTGCGACGCCATCAGGCACAGCTCTGGACACACGAGACGGTGATGAAAGTGATGTTGCCAGCAGCCAGCGTGGGCCGAGGCAGAGCGTGAGACCGTCGGCCCTGCATGGAGGAGTCCTGAGGCTCCAGCAGCGGCCCCGTCACCAGGAACTTGGGGAAACGTCAGGAGCCTTCCTTAGGGTGACAGTACCTCCAGGCACACGCATTTATTTATAATATTCACTAGTCTACATTTGTGGGACCTTTTTACATTATAGGTTTTGTGCCTCTGGGACTTCACTTTCTAAAAGGAGAGTTCATACTTTCCATCATTCCCCATTTAGAGGGAAGTAAGGGCAGCAGAAATGTGATTTAAAATAATGTCATAATTTGACTGAAATCATGGCAAAGAAGGGCCGGCCCAGAGCAGGAGTCCGTGGCTGCGCCATCCTCCTGCTCCTGGGACAGGGAGCTGCATCTGCCACTCCGAGGGACAAACACAGCTTGGAAGGGGAATTCACCCCACAAACACTTCCTGCGCCCTTGGAGCTCCTCACTGCGCCAGGCACACAGACTCTCCATGAGGAAGGCGCAAGCGGTCCAGTCTCGGCACTTAGCGTCCTCATGGTGTGTGAGCGCTGGCAGGGGAGGAGCGAGAGGGTCGGGCATGCAGGCGGGCAGAGGGCTGGGGCGGGGCCTGCAGAGCTGGGCAGGGAGGCTGAGGCAGGAGGACCAGGAGGTCCAGGCTGGCCTGGGCTGCTCAAGAAAATCCTGCCTCAAAATTAAGGATTGAAAAAGGGGAGGAGGTAGAGCTCAGTGCGAAGGCCCAGTACTGCAATAACAGTAATTCACAATAACAATAACACAGACTTTACACTGGGTGGTCAGAGTGAGACCATGACCTGTGAACCAAACGTGAGGCGGTACAGGGGCGAGTTGGCCCGCAGGGCAGACGAGGGGTTGGCACCGGCTCCCTGCTGGGTTAGAGAACAACAGGGGAGCAGCTGGTGGGGGTGGCACATGGAACAGAGCGAGCGGGAACTGTTCTAGCACGGAAGCCGCGCTGCCCGGATGGTGGCTCTGCTCACAGCAGCTCTGGGGGCAAGGCTGGCCCCAGAGGACTGGAGCCCACGTCCCGTCCGAGGACGGCCGGCAGCTCGCTTCGTCTCCAAATGCAGGGCCCTGTGTCAGGGAATGGGAAGACCGCAGAGATCTCTGTTCCCATCCAGCCTCCAAGAGACAGACGTGTCCTGAGGACAGCAGGGGCTGGCTGACACTGAACCGGGACAGATCTTCGCCATTTGTCCCTGGGAAGCCAGATGACCTGCTCCTCTCAGTAACAATTACTGGGTGTCCACCAGAGGGCAGCCCTGCATCCAGAACTGGAATTGAAGCTCAGTAGACTGCGATGAGGGGACAAACGGACAGTCACAGACACCTGAGGGCTGGCAGAGTTGCAGGTCTTACACCTTTCTGCAGCTCCCAGCCGTCAACGCTGCTATCGAAGTGTCTCCGCCACCTTGCAGGCCGAACCTCACTAAAACCTCAAACTCTGTAAGTGACGAGCTGGATTCTCTCTACAGAGAGGAGCCAGAGGCCAGGAGAGCAGAGCTGTAGGAGATCTGTCCTAAGAGTAGCCTCCAAAGCAGCGGGGTGAGGAGGCAGGAGGCGGGGGCAGGAGCCAGTCCAGTGTGACCACAATGCAGCCACCCTCTGCGACCAGCGTCAGAGCAGCCTCCATGGAAGCAGCTGAGGACATAAACCGGATCCACCCAACCTCAGCAAGTGACCTGGACTTTGCAGAAAGCCTCGTACAGGGATGGGCGTGTTTCACGGGTGGGCACATGTAACAGGTGGGTGTGCATCACGGCAGTGAGGGGCTTCTTTTCCAGCCCCCGCCCAGCCTCGCACCCTGCTCTGCCCCACAACAGCCTCCTCACAGCCCTGGGATGTGCTTGGGGCAACCGCTGCAGAAATGCCAACAAGGAGGAGATTCTAATGCTTTCGCTGAGCACCAGAGCAAAACAGGAAAATATGACAAGCTTCGTTTTCAGGCTCACAGAGAAGCAAGGAAGATTACCAGTTCCTTACAGGAGTCTTGTTCCCTGGAATCTAATCCTAAATGAAAATTTTCATGTGCTTGTTTATACTGGGAAATCAAGTGACATAAATGTTAATGTCTTCGAGGATTTTGTAGCGAATGTGACCTGTCCCCCTGTCCATCTTGGAGCTCTGTTCATTTCCTTCCTGGTCCTTATCATACTCCATCATTCACGTCTTCACTGCTCAGCTTCACTTGTCAGTCCCACGAGGGCAGCACCACTGCCCTGCCCTGCCCTGCCCTGCCCTGGCCGGGTGCCAGGCTGCCGGCCACCTGCTGGATGAACTGCAGCCAGACAGCACCGTGGCACTCAGGGCAGGCGGGAGTGTCAGGGACTCAAACCAGCAGGGCCAAAGGATATGGCATCCATAGTCAGACCTGGCAATGCATGAGGGTCACATTTCTAATCAGAACTCATAATATTCAAACTCTGAGGTATAAACTAATTATACAACAAAGATATATATGCATTGATAAAATCTATCTATGTACACATATACCTGATGCCCAAAGGAGACAGTTTTGACCAAGAAAACCAATACCATCTTTACCCTTTGTTTTGCCTTGTATTTGCTTTCTTCTATTGAAGTTCTAGCACTCATTTTCTAGATGTGATGCTTAATTTAGTGTCTCAAATGCTGCCCAAATGCTTGCAAGCGTAAAGGAAATGGATTATATCAAGGCTAAAACATAATCCAGGCCCGGCTTTTCAAATATCTGGAACCTGTATTTCAGGTTTATATTTGGCCATGGCATTTGGTTATGGATTAAGCCTCATCGAAAGTAAAATTTCAAAAAGACTTCTGAAGCAGTAAGTTTCTATGACTGCTTTAGAATTTAAATACTTCTGATCTCTGGTTAAACATTTAATAACCATCCACCATCATAATAAATGCTCTTCTTTCTTTGACACATCGGCAGTAGTATTAATCCAGAGGCCTGACGCTTACGGAGCATGTGGTTGATGTGTCCCCTTGTCTGAGCCTGGCATTTCTGAGTAAACAGCCCCAGCGTAGGTTCTGCCCAAGCTACATGATATATTTTTGCCCCAGAAACCAGAAAGTGCTTTCAAGATTCCACTTGCAGGGAAAACCAGGCCCAGCAGTTAAGATCATGATTCAGGGACCAGTGACAAAAATGAACTGTAGAGTGTGTATTAAAAAGGCATCTCTCCTCCTGTAAAGTGTTTCGTAACATTAACAATATTTACTGGCTATTGTTTCCTATTAGATATTTTATGATGTTGAAATTACTAAATTTGTCATTAAGATATTTCACACAATTCCCAAGAGACTTGGCAGGCCTTGGGCTTCTGAAACACGCTGATTAGAAATTGTTGTTATTTAACATACAAGGTCAACAAGTATTTGTAAATAATGTCTAACAGAAGCTAGCAAGTCTCCCTTTGATAATTTCCTTTGGTAAAAACTGGCAATTCCATTAGCGAAATGTCAAGCAACACTGGGGCCCAGACCTATATATGACAGGCCAATTTCCTGTCCTATGTAAAGGCACACAGTGCTGCTCGCGCAGACTGCGGAAAGATGCGCAGACCAACAAAACCCCCTTGGACACAGTCACCGGCTCCCCAGCTCTCCTGCAGGAGCTCACCCACCCGTCCTCTCACAGAGCCGATCGCTGTCTCCCGGCTCTGCGTCCCCTGGCGGTGTGCTAACCTGGCTCCTCCTGCTGCCCATGAACCAGTCCAGCTGACCCTCTGGATGCCAGCAGGCAGACACGCCCTTGTTCACCAGGAGGCCACGGAGGCACCCACTGTTGGGCACTCCCCACCGAGTATTTGAAGCCCTTCATACCGCATTGTGTTTCTGTGTCTCCCATCCAGCCACACTGCTCTTATTCAACCTCCTCTTGTCCCTCGAGCTCCTGCTGTGTGCTGGAGATGCCTCCAGGCTGGCATCTGGGAGTTGACTACTGCACACTGAGATGACGCCGGCACATGGCACACGGCAGGTCCTCCAAGTCCCGCCAACCTCTTCTAACTCAACCAGCCCCCCACTGCACTGATGGGAGCACCCCTCCTGCAGCGGAAGGGCTCTGTCAGTACCACGCCTGCTCGGGGGCTTGGCAGTGGTGCAGGTCTAGCAGCTGCACGGTGGTGGAAATGACTCTGAACACTGAAGGGAAGGGTCAAGTTGTGCCACAGAGGGTCACTGGGCTCCAGAGAGCCAGCACCGAGGAAAGTGAAGAGGGTGCCTAGCACCGAGCAAGGCAGGGCATGTATATTCCAGGGTGTGTATTCTGCTCACCTTGCCTGATCTGCAATGCAGAACTAAGCCAGAACTCTGGTGAATAACAGATGAGAAGAAGACAACAGCTATCACAGAATAAGAGGGACTGAGAACATACGTGAAAGAACCCAGACAGCAGAGACGTCAGAGACCAACCTCGAGCGGACGGACAGAAAGGCAGGAGTGATGATGCAAACGGAGCCCAGACATGAGTGCCCGCACGCCTGACGACCCTCTCTCTCCTCTCAACTCTGGGCCAGCTTGAGAAGGGGACAGCAATGTCTGATAAAGGAAAGAGGATTTCTCCGGAGCCAGCGAGGTCATCTCCTGTGTCAAGGTGTAGCTCCAAGTGCGAGCCCACGGCAAGGCAGCATCTTTCTGCACTGGTGGTCGGCTGTGCGTGTGATCTGCCTTCTGCACCACGCATGGGTGCACAGGTCAGCGTGCAAGCACGTCATGAGGCTGTGCCACCACACCCACCACTCACAGCCAGAAACTGCATCCACCAAACAGCAGTTCCCCACCTTGCTTCCTCCAGGACCTGGTGGGCACTGTTCTACTTTCTGTGTCTGGTTTTAACTCCTCTTGGAAATCACAGATCTTTTAAATAAAAAGGTGAGACAGCAACCTGGGGCCTCAGCATTGCTGGCACAGGAAGCAGGTCCCAAGCACACACTGCGGTGTGACACAGCAGGGCTGGGGACAGACTGGAACCATGGTGAGTGGCGCCACAACACGTAGTCAGAGGGGACGTTGGACCCTGGCATTTGGGCCCATTCTGCATGGAGGCTCTTACTCTGTCCTGGGTCCTCCTTGGTTGGTCAGCAGCTGATGATGGCACATGAGAGCTCCCCGCATGTGATGCCCCAGTCCCTCTGCAGGTGTTCCCTCCTCCTTGGTCAAATGGGAGTCCCTCTGTCCAGGGGTCAGGGCCACTCACCCTACCCACACTCTGCCTAATTAAAGTGTGCAAAAGGCTGGTTTCCCTCAGGGGTGAAAACTATGGTGCAGCTCTAACCGCTTGAGACTGTGCCCCACGTGCCCCGAGCCCAGCCTGATGTGGCCTGTCCCTGGCCTGGGCAGCATGGCCGTAGTAAGGCCTGTGCACCAAATGCCTGCCTCGGGCTCTGCTTCTTCAGCCTACACAGCATCAGCACCACCCAGCACTCACTTCTGTGGTTCTCAGACTCTGGGACTCGTTTCTGCCTCCCCATCCAAGTGCAGACTCCAAGGCTCACAGGATTCCTGGGCACCAACCACAGCACCCAGCCAACAGGTGCTCTAACAGGTCTTTTAAAATTTTTTTATTACAGAAGTATCATGGCGATAAAGCTGACATGTTTACATAAGGGTTATGTCCATTTGAAAATACAATCCATTGCCAGTTTACTTGGTGTTTAAACATTTCCTAGCAAACGCCAGGCCATGGGATGTCCACACCCCGGGAGAATGTGTGCCCAAGGTGCTTCCTCTGACCCATCTGGAACACTGTAAGTCCTGACAGGAACAAACTCACTAAAAACCAGGCTTGGTGCGTCACAGACCTATGTAGGCTGAAGAACAGCAGGGCTTGGCCCTTCATGGCTACCAAGTTGCCAGCTACCCTCATTAGTATGCAGAGTCCCTGTGTCACTTTCTCCTGTCATATGCTGTCTCTCTCCTGTGCTGGGTCAGGTAGAAAATGCAAAAATGCACAGCAGAGAACGTAAGGAAGACGAGGATCTAGATG
Source organism: Dasyprocta punctata (assembly GCA_004363535.1). Classification (NCBI taxonomy): domain Eukaryota; kingdom Metazoa; phylum Chordata; class Mammalia; order Rodentia; family Dasyproctidae; genus Dasyprocta; species Dasyprocta punctata. The sequence continues at coordinate 69,978 of RJWM01006123.1, read as the reverse complement.
ACAGGTGTGAGAATTCTGCTGAGGCTGCTGGAGAAATTAACAGAGTTCAGTAAAGCACATGGAAAAGCATGAAGTGCTTTCCTCCCAAGGCAGTGTCTTCAGCAAGATGAGGAAGCTCCCCACCTAAAGATCCAGGTGCAGACTCAGAGCAGAGGGTCTGATCCAGCCGGGGTCCGCCTGACCTCCTGAAGGGCTCCAATGAGTCCTGATGCCACCCAGCACGTGGCCAGGCTGCACCAGCTCTCCAGACATCTTCGTGTCAACACAAACGTATGGCAGGGAGGACACGTGATCCAGGCGGGACCTGGAACCCGCAGCCATTCTTACAGTGTGAGAGAGAGACAACAGTCATTGACTCCAGGAGGCTGCTGCTCCCACTGCATGGCCCAGGGCACTTCAGAGCAGGCAGACAGGACAGGCCGGACACCAGCCTTCTCCCAGTGTGGGCACACTTCTTGCCAGTCACCGGCTGACACCTTCCATCTGACTGTGAGATGCTACTAGCCAGTCAGGCTGCACAACACCCACATGGAGGCCAAACACACGCTCCAATGTCCATGGCCCGACAGACACCAACACAGAAAGCACGGCGTGTCTGGGTCTCTGTTTCCACACCCGAGGATGAGGGTTGCCAGTGCTCACCTCATAGATCATGCCACGACACCCAGATCTCAACTCAGGAGGCACAGGACCAACCTGCATCACAGCAACACGGTCCTGAGCTTGGGAGCCACACTGGGAGGATGGAGAGCAATGACTGCATCCTGCAGCCCCATGGAGATGAGGCTGGAGGAGACCTCCATTAACAAGTGCAGGCCATCCGACGGGTCCCAAGCACGCCTCCCTGCCCGGACTGCGGACACACCAGCAGGTGCTCCACAGACGCAAAACACAAATATTCACGAGTTCTAAAGGACTCAGCTGCACCACAGTTAAAGTTTAACTCCATGGTAAAATTGTTTTCTGCCACTGATACTTTAAAATCAAATCCCTCTGCTGATACAGTGCTATTTTCACCCAATAGAAAGTTAAATTAATATACAAATAATTGCATGCTGGGAAGAACAGACATGCTAGTACTAATCCAATCTTCAGTACACTCTGAATAAGAACTAAACTGCCAAAAATTACTACCTCGGAGCAGAAACTAGCATTGTTAATAATTACTGCCATCAAAAGAGAAAATTTCAGGGTGAATATCTGTATTTATTCCAAATTGTCTTTGTGAGTCATTAAGTCCTGCTCATGTGAATACAGAACACTGTGGAAAGTAATTGAAGTTTCACACCCTGCCAACATTTTTCAGCTCACAGTCACAGAAATGCAGATACTGGATACTGTGCTTTAGAGTGATGAATGCTTAGGACTGGCAAAGCATCGTGACTGTCAGTTATATTTTTACCGGCATTTTATGCCCGGAGGGTCGTGGATGCCAGTGCCGCTTTGCTGTGGGAAGCGGAAAGTGCGTATTTATTAGCATTCCTGGACTGGCCTGTGGTCAGCAGGTGCCACACGAGTGGTTCACAGGTACAGCGCGACAAACGGCATGCAGTGGAGTCACAGCCTGGGCTTCATCTGAGCAGCCAGTGCCGGGTGCTCGTCACAGGAGAAGGCAAACCCCACTTGAGGCCGGTGCCGGGTGCAGCAGTCGCCTGACCTCACAGTGTTATTTCCTGCTGGAAGCAGCTCCTGAGACCGAGTCGTAGCGACCGTCAGACAGCGTGCACAGCCAAAGTTCAGCCTCATCCTCTAATCTTTCGGTCATCGCTCCATCATTAAATTCCCCACCACCTCGGCAACGAAGAGCTGGCAGGCTCTCTTCCATCTTCGCACATGGTGGTTCTCAGTCAGGTCCACACTCAGCATGTGAAGACCCAGCTTCCCAAGACTGGCGGTGCTGCTGCCCCTCATCTGAGGCCAGGGCTGTGGGAGCTCTGGGCCAGGCCTCCTGCAGGGGTAAACACACAGAGCCCGAACCCCTCCAGCCCTGTGCTGGCCATCGTCCCGTTCACCCGGGGTGTGGACCTCGCCGGCCTCCATCCGCATCCCTCCCCTGAGCCAGTGACAAAGCCACAGTCCACAGCACAAGTGGCCAGCCCTGCCCCTGGGTCCCTTCCCACCTCCAAATTATCTTCCAGCAGACTCACAGGCAATTTTATTCCTTTTAATAGTCACTCAGTTCCCAATAAAAACGCAGAGTTTTAATACAGCAGCAACAGACTTGGACACAAGAACCGCCGACATCTCTTGAAGGATCACCACGCGTGAGGCGATGCCTGAGCTTTTCGTGAGTTTCCATAATGCTTCTTGACCCACAAAACAACCCCGAAACAGATGGCATTATTATAACTGCTTGACGGGGGCAAACTGAAGCGCCGAGGGATTCAGTCACAGAGCGGACGGTGGCTCTGCAGTGTGAAGCTGGAGCGGGCAGGGCAGACACCAAGAGCGGAAGGCACACGCTCACTACCTGCTCTTGACCGGGCCCGGGAGATCCCTCAGGGAAGGCCCAGCTTCTGTGCAGGAAACAGCGTCTCACGTGTGACTGCAACCCGGCCACTCCTTCCACTGCCTTTCAGTCCCCGGCGCTGACCCGTGGCCCTCACCGAGACGTGGCAGGCTGTGCTAGTGACAGCAGGTAGGGAAGCTGCATCTTGCTGAGGGAGCCATTCCCGACTAGGAGTGTGTGGGGGTGCTGTGGCCTATCTGTGCCTGACATTAGACCTCTCAGTCAGAAATGCAAAGCTTCCAATTTCCAGTTCCAGGGTCTTCAGAGAGGGCAGTCAGGGAGAGGCGGGCGGCCCCCACCCTGACCAGCACCTGCCCTGCACACAAGCGCAGGGTCCCCCGCGGCCACGAGGACAGTGACCTCAGCTGAGCTGTGCTCTTCTGCAGCCCCGACCTCCCCACCACCTCCTCTCGCTGGTGGAGCTGGGGCACCTCCACAGCCACCTCGCACCCTTTTCTGCAGCCAGGACTGAGGCAGAAACGCAAAAGCAGGCATCATCGGGTTGCGGGTCTGGGTCTCTGCTCGCCGAGTCTGCTCTCACCACCTCCTGTCCGCCCACAGGCATCTTCAGAAGAAAAACTGAGGAAATTTGCCTGCAAAACACGCATGGGAAAGTGGCCCTGGATTTCCACCCGGACACAAGGTTCTGGCTGTGTATCTGATTTCCTTCCAGAACTCGGCGTGAACAGGTCTGCTGGATAAACAGTCTGGACTGATGCGGAGTTAAGGCGACATCCGTGTGCTCAGACACGAGCGAGGAGAGGAGCCTGCTGTGCTGGGAGGCGGAAAGCCCCCCACGGAGCAGGACACCCATCGCCCTTCTCCGCTCGAGCTCCCTGTCTGTGCAGCAAACCCCTCTCGGGGACTCGGGCTCAGCTTCCGGAATAAAGATTTGGTGTGCAACCCGCTCCCTAAGAAGTGCGCCCGCAGCGCCCGCCTGGTCGACCAAGCGGAGGCACCGTCTCCTGTCTTCCTTCCCTCGCAGTGGCTGTCGGCCCCATGGAGAACCAGAACGCGCCACTCCTCACTCTGCAACTTCGCCAGCTGTCTGCGGTGCCGATGGCACCGCTCGGTTTGTAAATTAGCCCCACTAGTTCAGCTGTGGGAACAGTGCTTCCCCCTCAGTGCTGGGGAATTGAACACAGGGCTCACACTCTACCATCGAGCTACATGCCAGTCTCCTCCTCTCTTCCTAAATTTTGAGACAGGGTCTCAGAAAATTTGCCAGGTTGTCGCACACTTGGGATCCTCTGGCCTCAGCCTTCTGAGCAGCTGCACACACGAGCTTGTACTACTTTGCCTGCGAGTGCTGTCTCTATATAGCAATGTTCCTTTTCAAAGCTATGTGAATTTCTTGAAGCTCTGTTTGATGGAAGAGGGGGAAACTGTAAATGCTATGATTAGGGAACAAAGGGAAAAGAAAGATCTTGTAGTCATCAGTATTTTGCCTGCTATTAATAAACTATGCCTCCTTAAGTAACTTTAAAGAATTGCTTTCTTATCTGGGTATGTGATTTTACAAGCGAGTTGTGTAACAAGTAAGTGCTCTACGAAAACTGACTCTCACTTCAATGTGGTGGTCTCTGGAGATGCAGAGCGAATGGGACAGGGAGACACCGAGCAGACGCTGTGGTTGCGGTGGGGACCAAGGGCTTTGCTTTTACTGGTTTCTAAAGCCCACTGGCTCTTCCAAGGCTGCCAGCCGGCCCAGGCACAGAAGAGCAAGTCCCTGCCACGTCTGCTGTCCCGCTTGCTCCAGCCAGGACACCTGCGCCAGCAATGGGAGCAGGCAGTGTGTGTCGCCTCGGAGAGCAGAGGCCAGCTCTGTCTGTGCCCGTGCCCAGCAAGCAGTCTCCTTCTGACCTTTTCTGTAGCTGACATCATAAGCGTTCAATTCAGCCCGCTCCGTGGAGGAAGCATGGGAGTAACCGGTTCACAGCCCGAGGCTGCCGGGAACGCAGACGTGGACAGCGTGTGGCGAGGCCCAGCTCCAGCAGGAGGAAAAGGGCACAGGAAGCCGCAGCTCTGCTGCCAGCTGCTCCATCCACAGGCTTGCACAGCGTTCAGTCGCTCTCAGTCGCTTAATCCTCGAACCTCCCTCCTCTGCACACACCTGCTTGCTGTTTTGCACCCTGGAATTCCACAAACCAAAATTCATTCTTGAGCCAATAACCTCACCACATATTTTACTGACAGTAACAAGGAGAAAAATTGGTTTTCTATAAGCTGCTAAAGATGGAAGCGTCAACTGAGGACTTCAAAACCATGTGCCTAGATGCGTGGCACCTAATAAATTGGAAATTTAGTTCACTAAAACTGTTGCCGCTCTCTGGGAGCTGCTGCCATTTTCCCACCAACCTGACCACATCACTACTCTCTTGGAAGCTTGGGTTTTTGCTGTCACAGGAAGCCGATCTGACCTGAGCTGCTGATGCTATCAGAACCCAAAGCAATTCCAGGGCAGAGCAGTGAAAGAGACGCTGGGGCTGCGATCCTGCAGGACAAGTCAGAAACATAACCAGAAGAGGTGGGCAAGGAGACAGTGATAAATAAGCTTCCTGTGTCCCTGGAAGGCTGTACGAGAGGCCAGAAGGTCCTCCAGGCTCTCCCTAGCCAAGAATTCAGTACCCAGCCAAGAATTCCATACCCAGCAAAACTATCCTTTAGAAATGAATGGAGAATGAAGGCATTTCCAGATAACAGTGTGTGGGAGAATTCACACTGCCCAGCTCATTCTACATGGTCAGTTATATTTTCATATCAAAGTTACACAAATACATCATTATTCAAGAAAACTGTAATATCACCTATGAATGTAGACAAAGAATCCTTAACAAATATCATAAACCAAATCTAGGAACCCAGAAAAAGAATTACATGCCATGAATAAGTGGGATTTATACTGTCTATAAATCAATCGGCACAATACATCATATTACAAAAAAAGACAAAAACACATTTCAGTAGACTCAGCAAAAGCATTTTACAAAATATTTATTCATGACAGAAGCCCTCAAACATTCTAGGAATGGAAAGGAATTTCCTCACAGCAGTCTTATTCACAGGAGCAAACAAGCGGAAATAATCCATTCAGTAAATGGATTAAGAATGAAGCACACCCATATGACAGGACACCACACAGCAAGGGAAGAGAATAACTCACTTATGCTACACATGGATGAACTCAAAAACCTAAGCAAACGAAAGAAACCAAGTGAAAAAGATGACCTAGTGTATGACTCTGTATATATGAAACGTCCAGCAGAGGTAAATCCCCAGAGAAAAGAAATAATTAGCGGTTGCCCAGAGCAAGGGTGAAGAAAGAGACTAAATACAAATGGTCACAAGGCGTACTTCAGGACAGTGTAAGTATTCTAACTGGACTGGGCGATGACAGCACAAGTCTGTAACACTACTAGAATTACTGAACCGTACAGTCACAATGGCATGTAAATTACACCACAATGAAGTTGTTTAAAAGAAAACCATCTCAGTGACTAAAGAGTGGCAATTTCTAAAAAAATGATGACAACCTCTTCCCAGGTCATGAGAGAAGCATCCTGATGGAGGCAAAGATAGGGTCGGCAGACCGCGACCCCTATTCTACACAAACAGGTCTACCCCTATTTTTGTACAGTCAGGAACAATAATTTTAATAGCTGAAGGAAAAGAAGCACACAGAATATCACATGACGTTTGACAGCCCACAAGAACAGTGATATTTACAGCCTGCCTCTTTAAAAAAAAAAAAAGCCAATACTTGTTCTCAACCAGGGCTTGTTTATTCCGAATGCGCATTAAATCCACTCGGAAGCTTAAAAATATGCTCCCCAGTGAACTCCACCAGCCCCTCTCCCTGCCCAGAGCCAATCCCATGGCCATCTTGGGACGAAGCCAGAGAGCAGGGTGTGCAGCCGTGACCAAGGATCGCGGTCCAGAGCTCCGTGGGGCTAAGCCGGGGCCTCGAGCTTTATTTTAATAACTAACATCACGGCAAGGATTGACTATAGTAGACAAAGCCAATTTAGATGAGTGATCCATACCACAGGCAGATGAAACGACATGGAGCTGCTCTGTGTTCTGTCTCCTGAAGGGCAGGGGCCACGTGACTGCTGTTTCGGGTCAGTGTTTCCAAAGCACATGACCTGAGTTTATCACAGCGATCGGCACAACGTGGCCAGGAGGCTTTCTGCTAAGAGTTCTGTGCCTGAAAACCAGCCAGTGTGACCGGAAATAACACGGAGTGCCAAGAGTCTGGTGATGTTCCTGCTTATTTTAAGTTTACACATTGCAGCCCAACATAATCAGCAGTATTGGAGGAACAAGTAAAAGAAGATGACAGGTAGCACACAGGTGGCACGAAGGTGGCTGTCAGCCCTGCGCGGCTCGGGGACTCTCTCAGGCTAAACCGAGCCGGACCCTGAGTCCACGCAGCGCCTACTCCTGCTCACCTGCACCGTGCTTTGAAGGTCAGGATGAAAGGTGGAGTGTAAAGAGCCCAGTCTCCCAGCTGCCCCAGCTGAGCTCAGACACCAGAAATGAAAAGGGCTCTGCGATGGCAGCAGCAGAGATCTTGAGGAGATCATCTCATCTCAAAATCTGTAGCAAGGAAGACATGAAAAGCTGGGCATAATCAGATGGAGAAAAGGATCAGAGATGGGAAGCGTAGTTCTCTGAAACACGAGCCATGGAAAGGTAAACCTTGATGGAATAACTTAAAAGGAGTCAAATACACAAACAAAAAACAATTAATAATGTAACTATAAATAATCTGACAAAGCCGGGCGTGGTGGCGCATGCCTTTAATCCCAGCACTCAGGAGGCTGAGGTAGGAGAAGCGTTGTGAGTTCGAGGCCAGCTTGGGCTACAACGTGAACACAAGGCCGGCCTGAGCTACATAGTGTGACCCTGCCACAGAACACTAGGGCTGGGAGTTTGGTTCAGTGGCTTAAGCGCCTGTCTGGCAGGTGTGAGGCTGTGAGTTTGATCCCCGGTGCCACAAAAAACAAACAAACAAAAACAAAAAAACACCCAGGTGACTATTTAAAAAAAAATCTGATAAAGAAAAGACAGGAAGGCGTCTTGAGTCATCAGTGTGCTATGTCGAAAATTCCTATTCCTTCATCCATCATTCATTCACACAAATGGGCAACCGTGGAAAACCTGCCACAGGCTAAGTGCTGTGCTACCCTGGGACCATGTACTTAAAAGCACAGACTAAAGGTAGGAGAAATCATACTTTTGCAAACTACATATTCATAAAATATAAGACATTAAATGGCATAGACTTACAGAAAGGGTCAGAATTATCAAAGCCTTTCAAACTAAACAGTCTCTGAAACACTGCTGGGCAACAGAAGAAACTGGTCTTGCGGGGGCAGATGTGTGAGGTCAGCTAACAGACGCTGGTGGAGAAAGTCAGGCCCAGTCCACGTCTTTCCTTCCTTCCATTTTCTCCACGGAAGACTGCTTTCCAGCTAGAGTAAACTGGGACCCAAGGCAAGGCGAGAAGAGTGTGTGTGCTTCTGCTGACTTCGTGTTGCCAGGTGCGCTAGGTCCCACCCACCTCGCAGATGCGGTCACAGCACTGTCTGTGAAGGCCAGTCACATCGACGCTGGTCCACTTTTCAAGAGACGGAAGTGAATTCTGCCAAAACAGAAAGCTTGAGAGCAATGCCTGGTGACATTCAGAAAGGCAGGGATGAAACAGGTGCCTCGTCAAGCACACGGGGCACAGGGGCCCGAGGGTCAGGACTCTCCGGCAGGACGCGCAGGGTGAGAAGTCCTTCAGACGCAGCATCTTCACCCTCCTGGATACCCAGTGAGGAGTGCCTTTTCTTATTGTGGTACCAGAGGGCCGAAGTCCTCCGCACTGAGTATATGACTCCAAGGTCACATGGTCAGCGGCTGAGCAACAGGTCAGGATCAACTTACACTCCCTGATCCCCATTCTTGCAGGAAAGGGATCACCCTGATAAGCTGCAGGCAAGTGTGCAGGCGCCCTTGGCGCAGACAGGCCAGCCTGACACCGACTGGTGATGGCAGGAAGGAGCCCCGACCTTCGGGAGTGAGCCGCACAGGGTGGCGGGCAGCGTCTTCGCCCTGACTGCGCCTCCCCCGCGCTGTGAGCAGCTCACGGAGAACCATGAGCCAGAGAGAGGTTATTCCTACTCTCATAGTCAGGCGAGGAGCCGCCTGGGCTTGGGCTCAGACTCGGGCAGTGTGTACTATGCTCAGAAAGCATCTTGGTAACCTGACTTTGTGAAGAGATTTATTAGAAATTAATTTGAATCTTATATTGTGTATTTTGAGACATTGGACCTTATTAAATAACAAAGTATTCTAAGGGGTATTACTAAACTATTCTTATATTCTAAAAGTATAGCTGTCGTGTATTATTTCTAGTTAGAATATCTTAGATATCTGCATTACAGAAAATTAGATATCTACATTATAACTGCAATGGATCTACATTTCTGTGCTCTTTGTCAAACTGAGTATTAGGAATATGCCAGTTTCATTGGAAGAAATAGGATTCTCCACTCTGTGTCTTTTTAATTTACTGCTCCATGTTCCCTAGCCCAGCATTTAATACAACATTTTATGTTCTGCATGGATCCGGCTCTGACATGGGGACTGCAGGAAATCACTGACCCTTGGAAGACCATTATTCAAAAGATTTTAAAGTTTTTGCTGTTCAGGTCGATAATTTAGCTCATTGGCACAAGTGTCTGTGTGGCAAGCACGAGGTCATGAGTTCGATCCCCGGTACCAAAAAACATAAATTAAATTTAAAAAAACGAAGTTTTTGCTGTTGACTGATCATCCTTTTAGATGACACATCATATTACCGGTTAATTTTTCCGCCAAATATTTGCATTTTTTTGAAATTTATTATTACATTAAATTTGAACATTTCCACAGAATAAATGGCTTCACATTAGTCACTTGGGTACTTGCCCAAAATCCTGCTGCTCAGCCCAGTGAAATCAGCCTCCATGTGTGCTCGCATCGCATGAGAAGCAGCAATCGGCCTAGCCCTTCTAGTAATAATCTCCAACACGTACGGAATAGATTATGCACAGTGTGCGTGTGTGTGAGCTCGTGTGCAGCCAACGCTGGATTTTAGTGCAATGTCACTGAAACTCTGGAACATGCAGGAATCTGCCGGGGGCCTTGTTAAAATGCAGGCTCTGTAGCGGGGAGCCTGCAGGGGTGGGCATGCTTCTCCCCAGTCCTGGGGCCCCATGCTCCAGCACCTGGGGCCTGGACAGGCTCCCTCCGGGATCCTGACACTGCTGAGTGCACTCTTCTCAATCCAAGCTCTCATGGCCTCGTGGTCTACACCTGCTCCTCTTCCTTCTTTGCATAGTTTTTGGGGAGTTGGTTGGCTTTGTTTTGTTTTGGTTTGTTTTAGAAATTTATTCATTTGATATTTTTCAGGAAACAACCTAGCTTGCTGTTTTGATCATTTGACATTTTTCCCTAAATAATCAACTTCCTGCCTGAGCAGGACCGACGGCAGGGACTGAAAGCCTCAGAGCTCAGGCAGGGGGTGGAGGAGCACAGCGCTCCCGCCCTTAGGGATCGGGGAGTGCGAGGCCTGCCTGCTCTGAGGGAGCTGGGTCTGCCCTGCTGCAGGCAGCGCCTCCTGCACACAGACGCCGGTCCTGTCCCTGTCCTGACCTGTCTGCTGGGCCTCAGCCTAATCTGCTGCGCGTCGTCAGCAGGAGCCCTTGCGGTTGTGTGCTGGGTCTGCCTGGTCACGTGGTATTTAAATGATTTCATGAAGGCAGAATCCAAGGTGACCCTAACCGGAGAACGCCGTTCCTGTCTGTCTTCTTCACAAGCCTCCTTTGTCCCCTTCAGCGCTCTTTGCCTCAGTCTGCCCTTGCTGGTGTTGGCGGCAGATCCAGCCTTGATCCTGGGGATGGAGCCAGGGCCTGTGCATGCTGAGAAGCGTTTGCCACCGAGCTGTACCCCACCACCCCAGGCTTCCTGAGCGGGCATTGCATCTGTACAAGTTTCTGGTGATGGGTAACACACCAGACTCTGCAGCAGTGCAAATGTATTGCTGCCGAGGGGCAAGGTGAGGCACCTCATAGCTAAGCCTCTGCCTGGCCCTCCACAGGGCTGCACTCAGGGCGCTGTGACCTGGAACTCACGGAGCAGCAGGCCAGGCAGGTGGCTTCCAGCCTCCGCATGTGTGGGGGCTCCGTCTCAGCAAGGGGGAGCCGCAGCCTCTGACTTTCCTGCCAGCCAGAGGAAGCTCTGTTTCGGGGGGTGCATGGACAGTGATCCCTCGCACAGCCGGCTGCACAGTGCACACCGAGCCTGGGGGCCGTGCCGGCCACCTACACTGGGGCCAGGGTGGAGGGGCTGACGCTGGAGCCCTCTGAGGATTCTGCCTCCCGCGGCACCATTTCCTTAACTTTACCTTGTTTCATGTCGTTCAGCCTAGGAGGATCTCTGGTCATAAACTGACTTTACTTCTAATTTGAGGGTCCTTATTTTTTAAAGAAGGTCCTTATTTTTTTAGTAAGTGAGCTTCTTAATAGATGAGCTTAACAAGCTCATCTTCACTGAGAGAGTGTATTTTATCTTTTCACATCATTTCGTATTGTGCTTTGTGGCTGCTGCTTCCTTCTCTGTCCCCCGCTCCCCCGTCCCCCAATACCTTTTCCTCTAGAGATCAAAGCTTTCTTCCATTTTTTTACCACTTCTTTGGTTATTCAGAAGTAATATGTAGTCTCCTAAATTTCTTAGTCATCATCTGCACATTTTAAATCGTTTAATCCTGTATTCTCTTTCACCATAAAGACTAAAACAGTATTAAAGACAAGCCTGTCGCTGTTTTCCCTCCCCTTCCCCCCACCAAGTCACGGCCTTTAAATCCAGATCATTCACACTTTCATATTTTCCTTAAGAATATCTGACATCGTATTAAATTGCAGACTCGTAAGAACAGTTATATAATACTTTTGACATGAACTCAAATTTTAAAGGTTTCATTACTCACCATTTATTTTACATTTCATTTCTCTTTAACCCAAGGTCCTTCTTTTGATTCGCTTTTTAATTGACTGAAGAATTTCTGGTAATTGTAAGCTGCCGAGACCTGCGCAGGGCTCCGTGCTGAGTGCTGACAGGTGTCCCCCACCCCTCCTGGCCCAGCGATGAAACCCCTGCCGCTCAGCAGCAGGGAATGTGGCTGAGGCGCGGGCACAACTGTCCTTTCCAAGCCACAGGCACCCTGGCGCAGTGACCCAGTCAAGCGCGCAGCGAGCCCAGGGCACGCGTTTCACGGCTGGGCCTGTCCTTCCTCAAGGGCGAAAGGGGCTCAGCCAAACCGTCCAAGGCTTTCCAGATCTACTGAAGCTACTAAAATGTATCATCAACGTGCTACCCCATAAAAGCTGAGGATTACACTCCACTGAAATACTACTGGAGTCCACGTGAGGTGGGATAGAAAAAACAAAGATTGGTGAAAAGAATACGGGGAAAATTGTAACTTTAAAATTGTACTTTTGAGAAAAACTGCAGCTTCAGGACACAAAAATTATATAAGCTTTTTCCTTTTTGGAACAATTCCTAGGGGCCTTCGCGACAATGGTTCTGTACCCTGGGCTCTGGGTGGGCCTTTCTCCCGAGCACGGCTCTCTGCCCCTTGCTACGGGATGAGGACAGGGATCTCAGCAGATACCGGCTCAAACTCGGCGAATGGCTTGCGTTTCTACCCAGCCCCCAACGGGGCTGACAGGACAGGCACCAGAACACCCCCTGAGGACCGTCTTAGGGGTGCCCAGTGCGGACAGCTGGGGAACTCTCGCCCACAAATCAACAGCTGACAGGAATCAGTGATTAGGCTCCGAGGATCTTGTTTTATTGCTAGTAGCAGAAATTCCACGCAGCATTTTCCTACACTGCCCAGCCATTCAAGAGGCCTGGGGAGGCAGCACCGGCAGAGGGAAGGCAGAGACGATGCCGGGAGCCCACCGGTCCCAGCCACAGAACCCAGTGCATCTGGGCAGAAAGGAGTTCATCAAAGCTTCAGTCCTTGGAAGCGGAATCATGACACACAGAGCCACGACGCTCAAGCCCCCACTGGTGTCACCTGCACAAAGTCCCCTCCCACACTAAGGGGAGTTTGCTTCTCCGTAACCCTGAGGCCAGCGCTGAAACCAAGACTATGGCCTGCAATAAGGACGGCAAGAACAGCAGGGCCTGCATTTCCTCATGAGTTGGGGCCATCACAGCACTTAGTTAACGTGAAGTAGAAGGCAGGATTACGAAAAGGCAGCACTGTTGTCACAAGTTACGGGTGGCCCACCTACAGGAGCATCGTGTGAAAGGCCCATAGGGGTTTTTCAAAGAAGGGAAAAAAGAGAACGCTGTCAACATTATGATGGCCATCAAAGCAGTTATGTTCCAATGTTTAAAGGAGTTATAGGTCTTCTGAATCAGGAGACAGATTCCAGGTCACGAAGAGCACCTGCCTGTCTGGACCCGGTCTCTGGCAAGGTTCTGAGCCCACAGAACACAAGATCCAGGTTGCGCCACAAGGTCGCTCCCAGCCACTCCTTATCACTGCGGGCAAGAGTGAAAACTGTGCCAGCACAAACTGGGGTCCCATTCACCTCTTAAAACTACTTTGATTAGTCGGGCGTGGTGGCGCACGCCTTTAATCCCAGCACTCGGGAGGCTGAGGTAGGAGGAGCATTGTGAGTTCGAGGCCAGCTTGGGCTACAACGCGAGTGCAAGGCCGGCCTGAGCTTCATAGTGCGACCCTGCCTTAAAAACCTAGGGCCGGGAGTTTGGCTCAGCGGCTTAAGTGCCTGCCCTGGCAGGTGCGAAGTTGTGAGTTCGATCCCCGGTGCCGCAGGAAAAAAAAAAAAAAACTACTTTGATTATGGAACCAGGGATTTAGTTCAGCTGTGTAAGTGCCTGCCTGGCAAACACAAGGTCGTGGACAAAAAACAAATGAAAAAAAAACTACTTTAATTAAAGTCTTTAATTGAAATTAGCCTTTGTTCATCACATTAATAATGTATGTAAAATATGAGGAAAACCGGCTAATTCCTATTTCTATAATCCACCAAGGACCGAAGTGGTCAGCGTGAGTGAGGTTCGCGGGACCGTCCTGGCGCCCGACAAGGTCCTCAGGGCTTTCTGCTGCCCGAGGCTGGCGGGGCCTTGTCTGCCTTCTGTGAGGACAAGGCCTTCTGGTGACCCTGACCTGCACAACACCCACTTCCCATGCAGGGTGGGGCACAGGAGGTGGCCCCAGGATGTGGCGAGTGTCGGCTTCTGTGGAACTCGGCTCTGTTTGCTCAATCAGAGATAACACAGAGCCCTTGCCAGGCTGCGCTCGCCACGCACTGCTCAGCGAGGGCGTGCCCACTTGGACGCCGGCCACACGCTCGGGCGTGGGGTGCAGAGGGACCAACACGCTCCTCAGAGACCAGGCTGCCTGCAAACCAAGCCAGAGGTGTCCCATTGCATGAAAAAGTTTTATCCCATGCTTTCAAATCCATAGTTCTACTTTCAGGAATCACTTTTGAATACAAAAGACTAGAGAAAATGACAGAATTGCAAAATGTGTGAGAAGGGTCACTGTAGCATTCTTTATGAAACTCAGGAACAACCAAAATGCCCAGCGACCGGGTACCGGTTTCCTGGACCAAGGTGCTTTCGCACAACAGGATGCGATGTCAGCTATGAAAGGATAACAGAGACAGCAAAATGCGTCTTCAAAAAGAGGCTTTTCCCTTGCAAGAAGGCTGCCTCTCCGACTTCCTCATGGCCCAAGGCCAAGGAGGACTGAACACCCGCAGCCCGAGCCAGCCCCACACGTGGACACCTCCTGGCTTCCGTCTCACCCTGCTGCGCACCCGTGCTCTGTGCACTGGAGTGGGGAAGGGACCGGCTGCCCTCCTGACTTTGCCAAACTGTAAATAAGCTAATCATTCTGTTTTCATGGCCTTTTCTCCTAGCTTTGGTTGCTGGCCAGGAATCAAACCCAGAAACCCAGACAGCAGGGGCTGACGGCTCAGGCCGGACACTGCTGGCCAGTGACGATCTGACCACTCACACAGTGCAGTGCAGGAGACCGCAGCCACGTCCCAAGAACAGACACCAGCTTAGTGGGAAATCAGCTGGGGGAAGTGACAAAGTGCTGATTTGTTTTGAAAAAATCTGTCTGGTGCAAATACAGATGCACATACTTTTTAAGAAGACATTTTCTTCATAATGCGTTTCTTACGTTAAACTGCAAACGTACTTTCCTGTTTTGCCTTCTACCCCCTCTCCCCCAAACAAGCGTGGTCATCCTGGCCAGAGAGCAGGCTACATGAGGATAGGCCCTAATATCGCCCATTCTCAAACCTTTCCTCAAGGTACAGCAATACCTAGCAAAGCTCAGGAGGACCATTAAAGACAGGGACTGGCAGTGAACACTGAATATTTAGGAAGAGAATTTACACATGGTTTTTATACTTGATTATTATAACGTGAGATTAAATGTTTACTTCTATTAAGTTTCTACGTTTTTGCTAGTTTTCTATATTGTTGCATGTTTGTAATTAGAAGGCATTTTCTGAAGAAATGAATTCTAATAAGTCAAATTATATTTTTTGATTGGACAAGCATTTTTAGTCCACTGTGAAATTTAATTAAGTGTATGCAGTGAATAAATAATCCAAGTATAGTGAAACATCTAAACAGTAAGAAGAAATCATTTACCATCAAAAATAAAATAATTTATTTTGTTAAGTACAGAAATGGAAAGTGTCAAATCCATAACTCTGATAGGAAATAAAATATAGCATTTACAGAAGGAGTAAAACAAAGCCAAGAGCACATTTTCACTGTTATCAAAAGAGCTAGCTCTTTGACACTTTGAGTATCCTCTATCCAAAGTTCTTGAGACCGGAAGTATTCTGGATTTTTTTGAGCTACCTGCATACCCATAATGAAATGTCCTGAGGCCCAAACCCAGGTCTGAACACGAAATTCACGTCTGCTTCACCTGTGTCCTCTTCCTTTCTTTTTCCGTGTCTGAGGATCCCACCCACGGCCTCACACACGCCTGACGAGCGCGCTGCCGCCCCTTCACGGCCCCACACGCACTGCGACCACTGCGGGTCAGGTGTGAAAGGCCCCGCCTGGCTTGCTGGTACTCGCAAAGTTCAGACTCCCGAGCACTTGGGGTCTCGGACCTTTGATGGGGAGCAGCAGCCTGCACCCCCCGTCCGCCGGCAACAAGGAGCACTGTGCTTGGACCAGCGCAGCCCAAGGGCCCTCGGGAAACAGGGCAGCAGCACTGCTGCCGCGCTGCCCTCTCCCTGCTCCCCTTACGCGAGGGCCTGTGAGCTCGGACTGTGGCCTGGGGCCATCTGACTGCTTTGATTTAAACACCAGCAATGCTCATCATAAAAAATAACTAGCAAGTACCACAAAATGTAAAGGAAAATGATTCAGGGCACAAGCACCCAAAACTAAATAATGACATTATTTAGGACATTTCCGTAAGATTTTTGTGTGGATGGCTCAGCTATATGAAAACACACGACATATCAAACCTGTACATCAGAATTTTATTGATGTAGTGGTTGACTGTGTCAACTTGAGACATTTAGAAGCTTAACTAAATCGATTTAGCAGCTGGGGTGTAGAAGACCCACCCGAGTGTGGCTCATCGCCT
The DNA here is from genome assembly GCA_004363535.1 of Dasyprocta punctata. NCBI lineage: Eukaryota > Metazoa > Chordata > Mammalia > Rodentia > Dasyproctidae > Dasyprocta > Dasyprocta punctata. Next base: position 53,767 of record RJWM01006123.1, on the reverse strand, counting down.
GGAAGGTATAAAAGGGAAGGAGGAAGGAGGGAAGAGGTGCCGTTCTTCGGAGGAGCGCCAGGCTTCGCCTTCGGATTGGACGTTGTCCCCTGGCTTCTAGCGCAGACTCCCCTATTTCTTCCTTGGATCCTGCAGCTTTCTCTTCTAGAGTCTTCAGCCTTCTGTCGCAGACCCACTGGGCTCCTGGTGGGGACTTGCATGGGACACTGCGGTGAACTCTGACCTTGGACTGAGTCCTCTGACCTCCGGCTTGCAGACACCCTCTACACGCTTCCTCTCCGACTCTGTGGCTGACCACTGTAAGCCAGTCTTGCAATTTCTTACACATTTGTATATTTTGTGTTATATCTGCTTCTCTAGTAAAACTCTAACTAATACAATCGACTGATAAGTACTGATCTATTATATGCATACTACATGTTTTATTTCCCACTTGTTTAGCATCCCTGCTCATCTTGGGGGGGGAATCTAATTAAAATTAGGATACACAGACAGACAAAAACATACCACGTGTTCCCGTCAACACACACATTACACACACCCTGAGAGTGCCTCCTGCATTCTGCTCTGGAACGGGTCCTGTCTGCTTAGCAGGACTCACTTCCTCGCTGGAACACTGGATGCTGATTTTCATTTCATTTTATTACCCTGCCATTGACCACTACATTACTGTTTGTGATTTTTAAACATAATAATCTCAGAGCTTCAAAATGAGACAATTCTAAGCTATTTCACAAAATACAGGCAGAAAAAACATGAAAGGAAAAATTATATACTTTATTTTGCTTTTCACAAAACTAGCGTAGGCACTTGGCCAGAGTTCTGCAAGCCGGCCCGGGAGCCCCGCCCTTCCCTGCCTCTCACACGTGCGGCACAGCCAGCGCTCCGACCTGTCACACTCGCTTACTCTTTAAACATCCATCCTTTGCCCACTTTTCCGTGCAGCTCGTGAGCTCGTGAGCATCCTGTCCAAGGGGTCCAGAAGGGCCCAGGCCGCGCTGCCCAGTGACCACACTGGCTGACCTGCGGGTGGCTCTGCTGTGAGCCGGCCGCGTCCCCCAGCTGCCAGACAGAGCCGGCCTCTTCCCTCTACAGCCAGCCAGAGAAGATGGAGATGGCCCACCCAGAGCCCATCTTGGGGCGCGTTAGGAAATTCATTAAATCTGAAGGCCAAGTGAGCTTCTTGGCGTAGACTGAAGTTTTCTGAGCACCAAAAGTGATATTTTAACAATGGCTGGCATGTGAGGTTCTATGACCTCTTCGGTGGGAGGACCAGCGGGGTCCCCTATGAGCCAGGGTGGCATGGGGCGTAAGTCAGGGCCCTTGGGCCAGGGGCCTCATGCCTGAAGCCTGCTGGGAGCCCTTGAAGCTGGAAACTGACCTAGGGCATGACCCAGACATGACCCTACCAAAAAACAAAGACTGCCCAGGTCAGCCACTTGAAGAAGTTGCTGCAGCCCAGAAAAACACCAAGCTCCTAGACAATCCAAGCAAGGGGTTGCTAGGCAGAGGGGCTGAAATGGACATCATCCTTCCCGGTATATAAATAAACATGCTGCATTGGTGAGCAGTACCTTTCCTCCCATCAGGAGAGTAAGGGCTCCAGCTGACCCCAGCTTTGTCTCTTCTTTATTTTCTCATCCTCTGGCGGTCCTTCACCCCCAGAACCTCAGGAGCCTCATGGGTCGCGGCAGTAGCCCCCTGTGACATGTGGATGCTGGGCCCTGCCCAGATCCCAGCTGTCCCTGTCACGCCAGCTCCCGTGACCCCAGAGAGCAGCTGCCACAGAGGAGCCATGTTGTGGTGAGGGTCTGAATGCTGAGTGTCACTCGCGGTGGGTGGGAGTGGGCACTGGGACTGCTGCTGGGGACACCCCTGGTGACATCTGCTGCAGCTGACACTGCAGAGTCAGCATGAGGGCGTGACAACAGAGCTGTGACTCAGTGTCCCTGAAAGACCGACGCTTGTAGCAAGAGTCACTGCAGCCATCCAAACCAGAAACCCCCAAACGCCCCGAGGGCAGAAGGTGCCTGCAGGGCAGGAAGAACCGAAATCTGTGCCACACATGGGGTGCAGACAGACCTGAAGGGCCGTGCCGGACGTGAGCACCCAGTCGCAGGTAACTCCACTTCAGAAACAGGGAAAGGCACCATGTGGCCTTGGCATCAACGCTGGTGCCTTCCCTGGACAAGGGGTAAGGGGTGGCTTCAGGGCCTGGTCACAGGTGTCTGCGGTCCAGTTTCAGTCTTCCTGCCTTCAACCGCGGAGTGCAGTTACCTGCTGCTGGCTGGAAACCACTTTTTGGAATCCTCACCCCTAATTCTCCTCCTCCTTCAAGTCCCACTTCCCTCTTTATAGTTCTTTCAATGCTTCCTAGGTGTGGTGTGGTTTGGTTTGTTTGTTTTGTTTTTGAGCAGCAGTGGGAACTGAACCCAGGGTCTTTGTAGCGAGCTACACCCCCAAACTATTTCTTAAAATTTTAAGACAGCATCTGTCTAAGTTATCCAAGTTGGCTTCCAACTTGCAATTCTCCTGCATCAGCTTGCTGGAGTGCTGGGATTACAGGCACGCGCCCCCACGCCAGGCTTCCACTTATGATTTCACTCGCCTCAATTCTAAATTACCCCTCTTCTTCACAAATGCACATACTTGTCATATATGTAAATGATTAATCTTTCTCTGGCTAGAATTCAGAGAAACAAAAAGCTATCTTAGTACCACTAAAAAAAAATTCACCAATTATGAGGGTTAGCGTCAGCAGCAGCCACGAATCAGCAGTCACCCTGTCCTTGGTGTTTTCATGCTTCAGGCCGCTGGTCACGTGGCAGCTCTTCCCTGAGTTTCTTTTACTTGCTCCTTCTCACTGTGGCTCAGGTGAGAAGGCCCAGCCTGAAGAAAGGCCATGCTGTGTGGGACTGGACAGGTTTCAGCCCCACTGGCTGGCGACAGGCCTGCAGTGCACTCGCACCGTGAGGCTCTCCTCACGGGGCCTGGCGAGCCGGAGGGAACAGCGCAGAACCGTCCCCAGCCCGGCAGCCACTCAGGAGGACCCTGGCTCAGGGACCATGTCCTGGATGTCCCTGATCCTTTCAAAGGGGACACGCCTGGGTTTCTGCCTTAAAAGGACAGTATCAAAAATCCTCACTCACAGGAAAACTGGGTGACTTTCCACTGAGCATAACTGATGGCCCCACACTGGCCAGAAGGGACATGCTGGGCACTTCTTGACCAACATGCATCTCGTCACCAAATTCAAGGGAGGCAGCTCTGTCCTTGGACGATGGACACAGCACTCAGACGGCTGCCAGACTCAGGCACCGATCTCACAGTCCCGGCCGTCAAAGGGACCCTTACTACAGTCACACCTTGAGGACACGCAGTGCCTGACCCCGGCCGGCAGGGACAGAGGACAGGTCTTGCCTGCAGTGACTTTTTCCAATTATGTGTTGATCCCTTAAGCTGAACTGTCTGTTCTTACTGGTGGAAATTAGAAGCCAAGAAAGCAGCAGAGAGGTCTGACAGAACAAACTCAGGCTTTGACAGTTTACTCCTTAACCTTGTGCCAGGCACACGTGTGGCGTCCACACTGCCAATGGCTCATCTCTGGCACAGAGGTGAGGGTATCTTGTCTGTGGGAAGAAGAGAAATAGGGCGGTGAGGATCTGCTGGAGGCCCTTCCAGCTCGGAAGCCTAAGGTTTGATGAGAACCAGGGGGTCCCGCCCTGGGCTTGGCTCCCGTGGTGCCTGCTTAGACACATGCCACAAGCACCAGCATCCTGGAGTGTCTGACTCAGTGGCTCTAAGGCCTGAGAATGTGCACTTCTGACCAGCTCCCCACATGTCCATGCTGCTTTCTCGGTTCTTCCTTGGACAACCGTAGATTTGCAGATGCTGCCCAAGGTGGAGGACCGAGCAGACCTGGCTGTGGAACTGTGGGCAGGGCTTAAACCCTGAACCTCAGTGAGACAACAAAGCCAGAGGAAAGCCGAGTCTCCAGCACAACACCAGGTACACGGCAGCTCTCAAATGGCATCTCCGATCCCTTCCCGACAGGGAAACAGGCTAACTGACACTTCGCAGTTCGGTATTTTCTTGCCTAAAACCTTGAATATATTTCTTGGAAGTCAAGTCTCTGATTTTCTCTGATTTAAAAAATCATAAACCCTATGATACACAGAATTCTGCTACAACAGGCTTTGCCATAGAGCAGGTTTGGAACCGAGTGTGTCTCACAGCCCTGCCACCCTCCGGGGTCTGAAGCATGGGCCGCACACTGAGCTGCACCTCCAGCCCAGCTTTATTTTTTATTTTGAGACGGGGACTAAGTTGCCCAGGCTGGGGTCCACTTGCAATCCTCTTGCCTCAGCCTCCCAGAGTGCTGGATTACAGACGTGTGCCTCTGTGCCAGCTGCAGACACTCCTCCTGAAGTTCTAGGGAATGAAGGTGACGAGGGTACGGAAGTCAGGGGCAGCCTTGGAACTGCGGGTGACCACAGAGAACTTCTGAGTGATTTTATAATTCTAAGATAGAAGTTCCTAAGTGGTCTCCGCAACAGTGCACACGGTGAACATTTCGGCTGGTGCAAGCTCATCTTCTCACAACCCTGCACCAAAGGGACCTTAGGTAAAACGCAAACGAACAGGGCTGCACTGCAGGGAGGCTTCACGCTGCGGAGCCGTACATCCACTGCTGCGTCCATTAATGCTGCATCGCAACCTTGCTGATGACGAAGATAAACCAAAGATTAGAAATGGAGTTATCCCCACACTGCTGCTCCAGAATTCACCAAGACTGTCAGAGTCATTTACTCCAGAGTGGTCCCAGAGACGCCACACTTGTGTCCATGTGTAAGCACTGAGAAATACATCATTAGTGTGAACACCATTCACTGCAAACATCACTGTAAAATTGACATGCAGATCATGATTATTTGAAGATGCCCAGTTCTGAGGCTCGGCAATGCTCCAGAGGACACACATGCAGGCAGTGGCTCGTGTCCCGGGGCCTGGCCTCCAACCCTCACACTGCCAGTGTCTGGGACAGCGGCTCCGGGCAAGGAGCAGCACATGTGTCTGCCACGAGACCAGAGGTCAGAGAGAATGAGCACACCAGAGCCTCAGCCTTGGGCCTCCGACCATGCCTGGCCCAGGTCAGCGGACACTGAGTGGGAGAAGGGGGCTGATTTAGGGTGAGCCTGACGGAGGGAGCAGACAGTCCCCACCCTGGAGGCCTCTCACACCTGCGGGGGTTCTCCCTGCACACCGGCACAGGCCCCGTCCACAGCGCCTGGTGTCTCGCCAGCAGGACAAGATCAGTTTGGAGATGTGCTTTCTACACCAGAGACCACCCTCTGGATGACTGGCTCTAGGCAGAGGATTAGAAAGGATCAGCTTGGAACCATAAACAAAACAAAGGCCACAAAATGCAATTTAGTGAACTGTGGAGGGATTATGTGAATCAGGAATGTAAATTAAACTGATTCTGTGAGACCAGCAATAAACCAGGCAAAGATAGCACAAGAAAAGAATAGCATCTCTTATGAATACAGATGCCCAAATCCTCAGATAAATATTAGCAAGCCAAATCCAGCAACACAGAGAAAAGGTTGCACACCAAGACCACTGAGGATGGTCTCCAATTTAGAGATCAGAAAATCAGCTGGGAAGCTGAGGCAGAAACACTAAATTCAAGACCAGTCTGGACATTTTTTATTTTTTTCAAAATAAAAAATTAAAATAAAAAGGGTTAGAGATGTATGCAGCTCACTGTGAAGGGCCTGGGTTCAGTCCGCAATAAGCCCTCAAAATAAATAAATAATAAAAACCCCTTAAATCAGTCTGAAGTATGCAGTACACAGATGCAATGAAGAACAAAGCCGCGTGATAATCTTAATAAATGTAAAACGTGCATTCGACAAAATCCAGTACTCATGATTAAATCACTCAACATATCAGGAATACAGGGGAACTTCTTTAGCCCAATAAAGGGCATCCATGAAAACTAACAGCTAAAATCATAATTCATGGCTACAGATCGAATGCTTTCTTTGTAAGAGCAGGAATAAGACAAGAGCCTTTTACCACTTCTATTTGACATCGTTCCAGTCAAGTTAGGGTGTTGGTGGGCAGGAATTGAAGGAGAGGGATAAGGGGAGAAGGAAAGGGAAGGAGAGAAAGAGGAAGAAGGGCAAAGAGAATAAGGGAAAGGAGAAGGAGGAGAAGGAAAGGAACAACTGTCTCCATACACAGATGTGATCTAGTATATAGAAAACTCTAAGAAATCCACAAAAGCTATTAGAACTAACAGTGGAGCTTGACAAGGATGCAGGATAACAGAAAAGCAACTGCCTTATATATAGCAATAATAATCTGAAAATGAAATTTTAAAATTCCTTTACAATAGTACCAAAAGAACAAAATTCTTAAAATTTTTTAAAAGTGTGAGATTTGTACACAGAAAACCACACACATTACTGAAGAAATTAAAGGCTTAAATCAGTGGGAAAGTATCCCATGTTCATGGATTGAAAGACCATTGTTAAGATGGCAAACCCCAAACTGATCCACATGTTCAACATAATTGCTATCAAAATCCCGCCTGCTTTTTTGGCTTGTTTTGTGTTTTGCATACGTTAACAAACTGAGGTTGACATTCAAACAAAAATACGAGGAACCAAGAATGACCAAGATAATCTTAAGTGATAAAAACAGAGTTGGTAGATTCCACTCACCAATTTCAAAACTGACTACAAAGATACAGTAATAAAAAATAGTGTTTTACTGGCAAAAGAATAAATATAAATATACATGGCAACAGAATATAACATACATACAGAAATAAACCATTATTAGATTTGTGGTTGACCAATTTTACACCATGAATTCCCTTACAATTAAATGAGAAAATAATAGTCTTTTCAACAAATGGTGCTGGGCCAACTATATATCCACATGCAAAAGAATGAAGTCGCACTCCTATTCCACTTTATATCATGTGCAAAAACTTACTTAAAATAGAACACAGGCCTAAATTCAAAGGATAAATCTAGCAAATTCTTGGAATAAAAGATAGGTGTAAATTTTCATGATCTTGAATTAGGCAATGTTTTCTTAGATAAGATAACTCAAGTCTAAGAAACCAGAGAAAAATGTATGAACTATTCTTCAAATGAAATTATCAATAATGTGAAAATACAACCAAAACATGGAAGAAAATACTTGCAAATTGTATATCTGACAAGGGAATTTATGTTATCCATAATATTAAAAAATTCTTACAACTCAGTAATAAAGGGTTAGCCCAAATAAAAATAAGCAAAGGATTCCATTAGACATATCTCCAAAGACATACACAAATGACAGAAGAACACGGAAAACGCAAATGAAAACCACAGTGAGGCTACAAGTGCACACCCGCTGGAATAGCTACACTAACGGGCAAGGCCGCCGGGTGTGTGCGCGACGCCCGCGGCTCCGTGGGGAGGAAACCGCACGGCATGTGCAGGAAGAGCTCGGTAGAAGCAGCGACTCAGGCCCGAGGACAGATCCAACAGAACCAAAATGCTTCTGCACAAAGCCTTGCTAACAATGCTCACAGAAGCATCATTCATGACAGCCGAGGTGGAAACGACCCAACCGATCAGCTGCCGCTGGGATAAACACAGCAAATGAATGAGACAGTGTTCATTCACAGAGCCAGACGCGGAGCCGCGCGCAGTGCAGGGGTGCAGCACCTGCCTGGCACAGCAGAGGCCCCGGGCTCCATCCCTGCCCCCCATTTGAATTTGAATTTTGGGGTCCATATGTTTATTTCTAGTATATAGAAATACTTTTATTTGATAAACTTGGATCTTTTGAGTTTTGCTTTAACCCACTTTTAGCTCTGGGAGGGTTTTTGTTTTTTGGTGATTCCTTGGGATTTTCCATGCAGACAGTCACGACTTCCTGTAAATTAGAAGAGCAGTTATATCTTGCTTCCCAAACTAGATGCATTTTATTTCCTTTTCACACCTACTAAGTAAACTAGAACTTCCAGTAGTAAGTTGATTAGGAGCAGAGGGAAGACACCCCTGATATTTTCCGACGTCAGGGGAAAATGCTCCTTCCTCCACCAATAAACACTGTAGTAGCCGTTAGTTTTTTCCAAATGCTCTTTATCGAGCTGAGGAAATTACCTCTATTTTTTTTTTGAGAGACTTTGTCAAGCACGTAGAAATTTGTCCAATGTTTTGTCCAAACTGATTGGCATGGTCACATCAATTTCCTTCCTTATTCTTTCAGGAAGGCGAATTACACTGCTTACTTCCCAGTACCAAGCCAACCTCCTGTCCTAGAGTAAGTCCCACTGGGTCATGTGTGTAATGTTTTTGCCCATGGTCAACTTACACTTTATAAAGGGTTTTCACAGAAGGCCAACAGGTCTGTAGCTTTTCTTCTCTCCTCCTCTCTTCCCTCCCTTCCTCTCCCCTTCCCTCCTTCCCTTCCTTTTCTTGTCTTTTTTTCTTTTTTTTGGTAGCAAGTTAAAAATAACTACAGAATGAACAGGGAATCAGTATCTCTCATACTCTGTGAGTTGGTGACAATTATTCTTCATCCATTTGATAACATTTTTCAGTGAAATCACCTAGACCTAGAGATTTCCCTTTTGAGGGCCGGGGTTAACTATTCAATTTCCTTCTATCATATCATAATATAGTGTCATTGAAGTTACCTATTTCATATTGGGAGAGTTATGGTCTCGTTCAAGAAACTGAAATTCTCCAAATTCATCCAGTTTGTCAAGTTTGTGTGTGTAGCAATATTCCCAGCATTCACTTTGATGTCCACAGAGTCTGGGTTAATACTGTTTGTGCCTTTCCTGATGCTAGAAATTGATGCTTTATCTAACAGCAAAGGTTAAGGATAAAGGTTTGCCTATTTTTTTCAACTTTCGAAGAGGTAGCATTCATTTCATCTACTGTACTGTTTTTCTGTTTCCAAATTAACTGATTCAGTTCTGACATCTGGTCGCTATCAATTTGCTCCTTCGCGCACTGGGTGTACTCTGCTCTTCTCTCTCCAGGTTCTCAAGGTGGGAGCTCAGCTCAGTGGTGTGGGACTTCCCTCCCTCCCAAAGGACCCTGCGATGCCACGCTGCTCCTTCTTGGCGCTGCTTCAGTTGCATCTCACACAGTTCCATTCTGACACGGCACAGACTCACGTCATTCTCTCTAGACTTCTCTCTGGCCCCCAGTTGGTTTGGAGGTGCACCGTGTGTTTCCTGTACTTTTTCTACCACTTATTTCTAGTTTGATTCCATGTGGTTAGACAGTACACTTTGTATGATTTTCCATCTTTTAAACTTGATAAGGCTGTCTTATGGCCCAGGATATGGTTTATCTCAATACATGCTCTGTTGCCAATTGAAAGTAACTTGTAGTTTGATGTTAAGGGAAATGTTATATAAATATTAATTAAAGTGCGTCCCTTGAGTGTGGTGTTATTTTTCATAGCCTTTCTGACTGTTTAGTTATTCGATCAGTTTTTGAGACAGGCTGAAGTAGGTCTCCATTTCTAATTGCTGGCTTGTCTATTTCTGTCCTACCCATTCAAGTTGGAAGTATTTTCAAATTCTGTTTAGTTTGAAAACGTTTAGAGTTGCTATATCTTCTCACTGAATAACCCTTTTGTTACCATGAAATACTCTTCTCTGTTTATGATGATTTTCTTTATTCTAAATTCTGGCTTATCTGGTTATTAATGTAGCCATGCCTGTTTTTTAAAAATTAATTTTTACATGATATATTTTTCTATATTTTGACTTTCAACTAAACATATCATGATGTTGGAGATAAGCTTCTTCTAGACAGTTTATCACTGGGGCATGTCTTTTTATCTGCTTTGCATATTGAACTGGTATTTAAAACATTTACACTTAATATCATTATTACTATATTTTGGCTTAAATATACTATTTTTGTCAATTGTTTTCCATTTCCGTTTTCTTTGCCCTACTGTTCTGTGGGTTATTGGAACTTTTTTTAGGATTTCATTTTGATTTACCTAGAATGCTTTACAATCACCTCTATCTATCTGTCCATATATATACTTTGTTTTAGTCACTGGTAGCCTGGGAAGAAGGAGGTCACCATGGGTATGTGACAGGAGAGGCCCCACTCTGCTGGGAATTGGACAGAGACCTTCAGTCCACAGTGACAGCCTGGCTTCTGTGCCCACTGGCCACTGGCCTGGGGCCACTCTATGTGAGACCAGCTGAGGCTCTGTGCTTGACACAGAGTGGGCTTCTGGGTAAGGAGCGAGGGCCCAGTGCCAACTCTAAAAGTGGTCAGGACCAAAGACTGGCCAGCCCCTGGACACATCCCCACATCCGGGGCCCCAGATGTGGCTGGGCGTGCAGGAGCTGTGCCCTGTGGCCCTCAGTCTGAGGTGGGGGCTTCACAGTCAGGCAGGGACCCCAGCCCCACCCTCATCTGGTGCAGCATGAGCCTGAGCTTGTGGACAAGGCCAGTGGGCGATGGGCACGGAGGCCAGGCTCTCGCTGTGGTCTGAAGGTCTCCGTCCAGCTCCCAACAAAGCCACTGCTGGGTGCAGGCAGTGTCTCCCATTTGGATAAAGGGTCTCTCGTGTCCACAAGAGTCAGGGAGTGACTGGTGACGTGGGGAAGGTGAGGGACCCCACCACATCTGCACCGAGTGGTCAGGAAGGGGCCGTGGCTGAGGCAGGCCTCCTCCAGGCAGGAGGGGTCGCCCACGAGAATGAGGCCTCGCCCTCCCACAGCAGCAGGGCAGCAGCAAGAAAGGGAAATTCGCTCCCTGGATGGCAGCGTGCACACCTGCACCTAGGGAGACCGCAGAAAGCGGCTGCTGCCAGGGGCTCTGGAAACTCCCCGCCCTCCTCCCTTCCAAGTCCGGCACACATACTGCCAAAGGAACACTGGCCACAGGTCTGAAGAATAAAGGTCAGGCCAGGAATCAGAGCCACAAAAGCTTTATCATGGCCCCGAAGTGGAGCCTCTGACATTTGCAAAACAAACATAAATAAGACAAGGAACTCAGAACCACAAAGCAAGCCACTAGAAGACTGTTGTTAAAGATTACGGGGAGGATGTACCCAGAATCTTCACATTAGTAACTGTCCATCTCGGAAGGCCACAGATTAAAAGGCGAAGAAGCTCTAGTGCAACTGTTTCCCTCACAAGTGCTGTTAAACTCCCCTGGCCATGCAAAAAAGCGGAGCCTCAGAGGAAAGAGGGTGCCAGAGATGCCCCACGAACTATGGACACTTAGAGGGTTCTCTGAGGCTCGTCCTCCCAAAGATCGCAGTGGACTCCACCCCGGACACGGGGTAAACTGCTCATCCTGGAGCTCCAGAGCAGCACTAATCAGCACGAACAGGTGGAGAGCCACACGTGTCATGCAAAACTTTCTAGTGGCCGCATTTTCAAGAGTAAAAGGGAAACCAGTGAAATCATCGTAACAATGCATTTTATTTAGCTGCAATTTTAGGAGCATATACCAATTCGTGGTCTCTGCAACCAGTGTGCATTTCACACTTAGGCCACGTCTCCAGTCAGGCAAGCAGTGTCGGCAGCGCTCAGTACCCGCATGGCTGCTGGCTACTGCTCCGTCCCACTGCCCCCCGCACACCCAGCTTCTCCCCTCCCGAACACACCCCAACTCAGGATGCTCCTAACTGCACTGCTGCCTGGGGCCAGAAGGTCCTGTTTTCACTCCCAAGTGCAGTGTCCTTCCCTGGTCACTGCCCCCAGCTCCAGAGCTGCACGCCTGGGTCCGAATCCATCTTTGTTATACACAACTTAACATCTCTAGCCTCCACTTTCCTGTTTGGTAAATGGAGAATAACAGTGCTTTCCTCAGGGTTATGGGAGGAAGAGGAGGTGACACTGGTGGAACACCACGTCCTAATTCAACGCCAGAAGCGAGAGTGGTGATGAAACGATCTGCCTCGCACCACAGGTCCTGTCTGAGACTGGGGAAGCACGTCCTCCTTTTACCCTTAGTGCTTCTCCCAGGATGCACCCTGCTGGCCAACCTGTGTTTCAGTCCACAAGGCTTCCCGTCCACCCCGAGGAGCAGAGGCCACTATTCCTCTCCTCACCGCCTCCTTGGAGACCCTCACGCCCTCTCCCTCGCCCTGCAGCAACCTGGGGTTCTCACAGGACTGGGTGGCTTGCCTCCCGACTCCTCACTCAGTCGGAGACTCTCACCCCAGCCTGCTCCCCCACTGTACGTTCCCACAGGCGGCTCCCGAAGTTCGAAATACAATTGTGAAACAAATGAACAAACAGCCAACAGCCCTGGAGTTCATGACAGTATCAACAACAGGCTAAATCAGTAGAAAGGAGATTTCCCAAGGAGATTGCGAGACTGTCTCCACGGCCTGCCTGAGGTTCCACACCTGCCCCCCCCACGCCCCCAGCTCTGTCTCTTGCAGCCCTCATTGAGAAGCGGCTCCTGGAGTGGAGCCAGGGTCCCTGCCACGTAAAGGCGCCGATGCTGGATCCACCCAGCGATGTGGAACTGAGAGCTCCGGGGGCCAGGGGAGACGCACCCAGTGTACCATTTAACCTGCTAGGCAGAGTTCTGGGCCGACCTGCAGCTTCAGGCAAGAGTGTAACCAGGAGCGCCTGTCGGCCATCAGAACCATTTTCCTGTCCCAAACAAAGGACAATGAGCAAAGGAATTTTACTTTTTGAAATAGAAACTTCTTGAAAAATCAAGGTCATATAATAAACTGTTATCTGTTTAAAATGAAAGTGAATCTTGAATGAAGAGAGATCATTAATTCCTTTTATGAAAGCACTGTGTTCATTTCACTTTAACAAATGGTGACTGGTCCTCGCACAAGTTGTTGTATCACAAACTAGAAACACTGCCTACTTCGAATTTTAAGAGAGGCTTTCTTGCTTCCCCAATGGGGCTTCCGCACACTGCCAGCTCTTATTTCTTCACAATACTTAGCCTGCCTGGGGGAGGAAGAGGCTGAGGAGGCCAGGCTGGCAGGCCGTGATCCCAGTCCCGCAGCCGTGCGCTGTCCTCCTCCACAGGGCCAGAGGGAGCTGGTGGCCACCACCCTGCCCTCTCCTCTTTCTCCCTGGCTCCCTCCGCTGCCCCACTGTCCTGCGGGATGCAAGACACGTCAGTTCCACGATCCCCACAATAAGTGGCCAGTAGCAGCCATGGGAAGCGGTGTCATCATGCCTAACCTGCTGCCCGCAGACATGCCCATGACAGCCAGTACCCTTCAGAAACCAGTGACGCGCTTCTGGCCAGCTCGTATTTAGAGAGAATTTTTAAAGGCTGTGACACCTCCTCAGTGGTTCCATAATTTGAGTTGAGCACCAGAGTCCAGGACAATTAGTGGCCATTGTAGAAACCATTTGGTGTTCTCTCCTGATGCTGTAAAATCACAGGGCATAGACTGTCACTCTAGAACCTGAGATGTCCCCATGGACATACGAGAGGCCAGAGACATGGCCAGCCTGCACCAGGACCTCTGCTCAGCCAGGTCTTCCCTTAGTGCCAGCCCCAAGCCTGTCCTTCGCCTGCAGTGCCACGGGCTGGTGTGATGGCATCAGCTCCATTCCTTCTCACAGCCTCTGCTACAGGAACAGGTAACCCCAAGAGCTCGGTGCTCAGCCCAGCACATGTCCACACAGTCTACCCCACCCCCAGGGAGGCCACAACCCAGCACAGGCTGCCAAGGGGCTCACAGAACTAGGACAGAGGAAGGGAGGCCCAGCCCTCAGCCCTTCCTCTCCACTGGTGGCCAGTCCTGGTCCCGTGCCTTGACTCCAAGTAGAGGGGCTGAGAAACGTGCAGGAGATGTTTGGGAAGCATGACTGACTTCTGCCACAGGGAGAAGATTCCAGCAACTTGTGGATAATTTAACTGTTTATCTGAACAAGACATCAAGGGAACACCACAAAGCTGAAGAGGAAGAAGTCCTTCAGACTGCCAGACACACAGGAAGGCAGATGGAAATGGGAATAACACTTTAAGGATGAGCTACCCGTGTGCCTGAGCCACACACAAATGCAGTCATTGTGGACCTCAGAGCAGGGACACATGCAGTGAGGGGTGCACGCAGTGTTGGTGTTATGCAGTGGAGGTGTTGTGCAGTGAGGGAGTTGTGCAGTGAGGGTGTTGTGCAGTGGATATGCATGCAGCGGGGGTGTTGTGCAGTGTTGGTGTTGTGCAGTGGGGGATGCACCTAGTGGGGTGTCATGCAGTGGGGGTGTTGTGCAGTGATGGTGTTGTGCAGTGGGGGATGCACATAGTGGGGTGTCATGCAGTGGGGGTGTTGTGCAGTGAAGGAGTTGTGCAGTGTTGGTGTTGTCCAGTGAAGGAGTTGTGCGTAGGGGATGCATGTTGTGGGATTGTTGTGCAGTGGGTGTGTTGTTCAGTAGGAGGTGAGTGTAGTGGGGGTGTTGTGCAGTGCTGTTGTACAGTGCAGTTATGCAGTGTTGGTGTTGCACAGTGGAGGAGTTGTGCAGTGAGGGTGTTGTGCATCAGGGGATGCCTGTAGTGGGGGTGTTGTGCAGTAGGGGTGTTGTGCAGTGGGGATGCATGCAGTAGAGACCTGTGCAGCGATGATGCGTGCAGTGAGGACCTGTGCAGTGATGATACGTGCAGTGATGATACGTGCAGTGGAGACCTGTGCAGTGGGGACGCATGCAGTGGAGACCTGTGCAGTGGAGGACGCACACAGTGGGGCCATGTGCTCTGAAGGATGACAGCCATGTAGGAAGTCCTGCTCTAGCTAAGGGGTAAACAGCAGTCAGCACAAGGAGTTTCCGCCCCAAGGAATTATAGTCAGCACTTCACACTACCAGCCACAAGTGGCTTCTAAATCCTTGAAATGAGGCAAGTCAGTAAGTGTAAAATACATATCAGATTTGAAAAATGTAGTATACAAATGCAAAATATCTCATTAATAACTTCATAGTGTATATATTCTGAGATAATATTTTGCATAAATGTATTTAGTAAAAGTACTGAAATGAATGTTTTTCTATTTCTTTTACATTTTTAGTAAAGGTATGTGAACATTCAAAAGGATGTCTATATTTATATTATGTACATGTCTCACATTGTATTTCTGTAGGACAGGGATGCTCTGGGAAGGTGGGCGGAGGGCAAATGAACAAACAAAAAGACATTCACATTTACTAGGCAGTTAGTGAGAGTCACAAAGACACTTGAGGTGAGGGGTGTCACGATGTCAGCTGGATGGTGGCTTCGATGGCTGTATGAAGAGAGAACGCGGGGTTCAGGGCAGGAGGACCGGGTTGCAGGGCAGTGAGTGCAGGCCTGGAAAGGGCGGGATGAGGAGCTGAGGAGGCAGCAACTGCATGGCCTGGCCCCGCCTGGGTGTGGAGACCCCGTCATGGTTGCGGTCTCTGGGGTCAGCACTCAGGGTGACTACACCCGTGAGTGGTCCGGGTGACAGTGTGGCCAGCTGAGGCGGAAGACTGACTTGCTCCCGGTGGAGCCACGCCAGGCCTCATTTCTCCCACACCGACTTCTCCCCATGTGGGGGTTTCTGCTCTGTGGAGCGACAGCAGTGTTTCAAGAATGCTCCACAAGGAAGGACCAGCAGCAGCTCTTCAGCCTCGGTCTCCCCTCTGTTGAACAATGGGGGTGCATGGCTGGGTCTCCCATCCCAGCCTTGTGTCTGTGGGCTCCCCCAGGTCTTTAGCCCCGGTCCATGGTCTAGCAGAACCCTACACGCGTGTGAGTTTAGTTCTCCCCGAACCATTTACCTCCTGCACTAGCATCTGTGCATTCCTCCACAGCATCTGCTGATGGGGACACCAGAGCCCAGAGGGAGCCCCACCCGCACCCGCCGCCGACCCATGGCCACAGCAGCCTGCATGCCTGAGAGCAGCCGAGCAGGAGCCGCTGGGGTAAGGAAGTTTCTGAGCTGACTTGGTGGTGCCACTGGGGGGAAGGGCAGGGTATCACTTCTGGGGACAGTGTGCTCACAGCGCCAAGTCATCCAGCACACACAGGACACCACAGCTCTGGTCCCCACATGGCCCCTGTGTCCGCCAGGCCACTGTGGCCCTCACCTGAGACGCTCTTCCTCCTTCTTGCGGAGAGTGAAGTCTCTCTGCACCACCTGGAGAACATGTTCCGTCTCATCATCCGTCAGGCCGGACAGGTCCAGCTTCCTCCCCATGGCTCAGTGCCAAACACAGGTTGGGGACGGAGACCTGGGAGACCAAGGCAGAGACCACAGGTGAGGGCGAGACGGAAGCCAGCCCCGCACGCAGCCCCTGGCCCCACTCAGAAACAAACACAGTGTTCCGTGAAGCCTAGCTAAAGGCAGGCTGCGCCCCACACCTGCACGGCTGCAGGGCAAGGACCACAGCTGATCACTTCCCAGTCCCGTTATCCCAACTCTGAGGAGAGACCAAGAAAACCCCAAATCTGGGGAAATCTCGGGTCTTTTCCAACAGAATGGCTCTCGCATCTCACTTCCTGTGAATCCTACAGCACACTGAAAAGTTGTACTCAAGAACTCATTTGTGTGGTTTGAAGTTTTAAATCACAAGTATTACATGTAATTACTAAACAAATTATAATACTTTTTAAAATCCTAGGCACACCATATCCCTTAAAGTTGTAATCAACTGTGAAATAAGAATCAATAGATGACTTAAACTCTTCGGGAAAGATACTTAGCAGGGGACAGCTGGGCCAAATGCAATTTCCACTTTCAATTCTCTTGAGAAATCTCCATACTGATTTTTAAAATGGTTGTACTAGTCTGCATTCCCATCAGTGCAGCCTCACCAGCATTTGTTAGTGCTTGATTTCCTAATGATTGTCATTCTTTCTGGAGTAAGATGGAATCTTACCGTTGTTTTCATTTGCATTTCTCAAGTGGTCAGAGATATTAAACATTTCTATATTTGCTAACCATTTGTATTTCTTCCTCTGTGAAATGCCTGTTTATTTCTCTAGCAATTCTTGACTAAGCCTTTAATTTTAGGCGGTTTATTTTATTTTTTTTTTAGTTCTTTTTGTATTTCAGATATTAGTCCTCTGTCTGAAGAGGAGCTGAGAAAATTTTTTCTCATCCTGTAGGTTGCCTGTTTATTCTACTGATGGAATCTTTTGCTAGGTATCTTCCCCAAAAAGCTTAAGTCATTATCCTATAATGCACTTGCATGCCAACGTTTATAGCAGCACAATTCGCAATAGCTAAATCCTGGAAGCAGCCTGTGTACCCACAAACAGATGACTGGATAAACAAAATGTGGTATCTATATATATATAGTGGACTACTACTCAGCTATAAAGAAGGACAAATTTGAGGCATTTGTAGGAAAATGGATGCACCTGAAATACAATATTGAGTGAAATAAATCAGACGCACAAGCTCGAATACCACATAGTATCTCTCATTTGACCGAGGCAAAGTACAAAAATGATGAAGGATGGATAGAAAGGGACAAGGGGACAGACCTCATCCAATAGGGGAGGGTCCAAGGGAACAAGGAGAGGGATGAGGAGGAAGGGAAGGGAAATGGAAGGAATAACGGTTTGCCACATACAGGAACCTAATAACTCCGATCAGTGTAAGTCAATGTATAAGCCTTAACGTGTGCTAAGCAAATAGTATCAACAGGTGGGAAAAGGTGATGGGGAACCAGAGGGTTCACAGAGAAGAGCAGGAGACCGCAGTGGAAGAGGAAAGAAAAAAACCCAGCTGTACTGTGTATGTGTAGCCACTCTCCAAATGACTGCAAGATGCATGAATTACAGACAAGTACTAACTAAATAAAAATATTTTAATGTAAAAAAAAAGAATCAACAGAATCTGTTCTGTAAGAGGAAAACATACAGTAAAATGATTTTACTTTGCCATTCTCTCAGCAGTAGGGAAGTCTGTATTGCAGAGAAATAACTCCCAGTAGCAAATACCTAAAAATGATGGGGAAAAATTTCCCCTTTGGTGCTGAAAATTAGACCTAAAACCACACACTCGCTAAGCAGGAGAACTAGCACTGAGCTACAGCCCTGCCTAGGAGATCTGTCTAGCAACTGTCAACCAGGAATGGTGGTTCACACCCATAATCTCAGATTTTGGGGAAGGTGAGGCAGGAGGATCATGAGCTCCAGCTCAGTCTGGGAAAGAGATCCTGTTTCAAAATAATTTTTTAAAAATAGATATAAAGGGTTGGACGTACCTCAGTGCCAAAGGCCTGGATTCAATCCCCAGTACTGGGAGAAGGGTTAAGGATTTTAAGGAATAACTATTTCTAAGGATAAAATCAAACAAATAATTCCAGGGAGTTCCTCAGAACTGAAGGCCATTTTAAACATGGATGCCACAATCTTAACTGAATATCAGCAAAATCAATTCAGCAAGATATAAAAATGATTTGCATCATGTCAAGCTATGCTCTATCTAAATAACCTGTTTTTCCCATCATTCAAGAATAAATCTGCATCATTCACACATTAACATAAGAAATGGGGGACGAGTCCTATGATCATTTCAATTGATGCAGGGAAGGCATTTGACGAATTCAATCCCTGTTCACACCAGGCACTCCCTACAAGAACACATGCTTAATGCCATCCACGGCATTTGCAGAAGTGCTCACGGAGTCAAGGCTGAGTCCTGATCAGGACAGAGACCCAGACACTCACTCCCACTGGGGCTCAGCACCGAATGCCCTGACTGTGAAGCTGCGTTAGTCCAGACCGAGTGGTCCTGGAAATGTGCGATGGGTAGGCTACGGCGCTGCCAGAAACGACAGAATTTTACTTTCCATGGGTCTAGCAGGTGCCTGGAAGTTGCTCCTCCCTCATGGCCCAGCACCCTGGCTGGGGTGGGAGTGGTGTCCTCAAAACTCCAAGATGCCTGCAGAACTGCTCTTCCATTCCCTTGATAAACAGCGCCCACCGCCTCTGAACCCCGTGGGTCTGAGTCCATGTGGCCACACCCTTGGCCTTGTGTCCGAACTCCCTTTTCACACTTCCTTTAGTACATGTCCAGGCTACGAATCTTCTAAATCATTAACTCCTTCTTCCCCTTTGTCTTTAGTTCATTGCTGTCTTCGCGCTTTACCATAGCTGGCATAGCAAGCCATGTGGTACTCCCAGCTCCCCGGTGTAGGGATTCCCTCTGCCACACCTAGTGTGACCTGGGCAAGTCCCACCTCCCACAAGGAGTCAGGACATGGAAACAGCTCAGCCAAGTTCTCACCACTTTAAAACAAGGACAGGAATTTAGTGCTGGGCAAATAATGAATTAGATTCATACTTCACACTATGTGCAAAAAAAGAAAATAAAGACTTCCATTTCTGCACTGGGGAAGTAGCTCAGTGGTACAGCACTTGCCTAGTATGCACAAGGCCCTGGGTTCAATCCCCAGTACCACCAAAAAACAAAACAAAAACAAAACAAAACAAACAAGACACCATGCACAAAAATCAGTTTCAAAGTAAAAAGACAATCCGAAAACTAGAACAAACATCTGCAACACATATAATTGACAATACTATATTTAGCTCATAAAAGAAGTCCTATAATTAATCAAGAAAAGACAGCAGCTGATAGAAAAATGAGCAAAAGATGTGAACAGCCATCATACAAAGGAGATAGAAAAGGCGAGTAAGAGTATGCAATGATGCTTAACTTTCTTGGCAATCTCAGAACTGCAAATGAAAACCACCTTCCACTGCCGGTGCTGTGGTCTGAATGTCCCCAAGGTCTGGAAGGACTGGTCCCCAGTCGGAGGCACTCTGGGGAGGTGGCAGGAAGTGAGGTCACTGAAAGCCCGCCTCTGGGGACACAGTATCTTCCTGTCTCTCTTTTTCCATCCTGGCTGTCAGGAGTGGGCAGCTTCCTCCACCCTCCACCGTGCACACTTGCCCTGACGTTCTGCCTCACACAGGCCACAAGGAAACAGAGCTCAGCACTGCGGGCTGACCCCATGAAACCATGAGCCAGAGCAGACCTTCTCTCCTTACAAGCAATCATCTCTGGCAATCCGTCACACAGAAGCTGAGCTAACTTGCCTACCAAATAAAACCGTCTACCGAATGCGGGAAGGAGGTGTCCAGGCAGCTTCCACACAGGGGTGTAAACTGGCACAATGTGTTTGTGGCTCAATCAGCTTTCATTCAAACTTGAAGATGCGTGGATCCTCCTGACGGAGGTATTTCCTCAGGGAGAATCTTGTAAATATGCACCAAGAGATGGGAATCGGGTTGAATTACATCAAAACTCTAAGTCGGGACTTTTTCATGTATAAAATGGCAATTCCACACAATTCAGCCTAACAGAAGAATATTAGTAGAATCATATTCGAACCAGCATAAGATAAAGTAAATAAAACCTGGAAAGCAACCCACACATCCATGAACAGAAGACAGACAACTAAAACAGTGCGCCTTGATTCCTGCAGTGAGCACGCCACCGGCCACAAAGGCTGCGCCCGCAGCGGGGATGAGCCCGTGCGTCGCGTGGTGAGGCGCAGACGCGCACGGCAAGTGTGAGCACACCACGGCACACGCGCAAAGGAAGACAGAGACCTCATCTTCCGAGGAAAAATGTGCTAAAGCTCTGGAGGGAAGTGGTCCCTCGGGAGGAGGGGAGCCTCACGGGGGAATAGGCTCACAGGAGCATCGAGCTGTCAGTCGTGGCCGTCTCGGGGGAGGGGCAGTGCCGGGGCTGCCGCTTTTGCTCATTATTAGAAGGTGTAAGGCATGTGCGTTTTTGTTTGCATGGTATCTTCTGTAAGTACATAAAATAACATTTACCTCAAACTAAACAAATATAATCTATACAATCATAGTGAAAGGAAACATTTGAGACACTGAGGAATATGCTGAGGGTTCTAATAAAATGAAAATAATGACTTAATAGGTCTATCAATTATTGATCAAATATGTACTGTGTCTCATCACCACTACCACCTACAGATGACAAAATACAGGCACACGCGGCCTTGGACAGAGCCACCTGGGTATGGCTGTGTCTCAGGCGACCCAGAGCCAGGCTTCACCTTCTCCTGAGAGAGGAAATCATGGCCCTTGGGTTTGAAACTTGAACTTCCCAATTCCCTGGCCCTTTTCAAACATGTAATAACTAGGAAGGAAAGATCGCATTAGCCGTTGTTATTTTTAAAAGGTTATTGTCCTTTTTATTCCCAAATAATGGCTGTAAACTTAGAGAACACAATGGCTTCAGTCCTTAAGAGTATTTCGCTGAATGACTTAAAGCCTCATGACTGGGTAATGCGAACTAATCTCAAGATTTAACCAGCAAACCAAGGCAAAAATCCCAAATACTCTAAAAATGCACTTTTTAACCAAGTAATGCTCTTTGGTGAAAATAGATCTTCAATCCACTCTACCCAGGTGACAAGAAGTTGGGACAGCAGAAATCAAGGAGAGGCCAGCTCCCCCCACAGGCCACAAGGGCCAGAAAGCAGGGAGCTGCGGGTCACCCTGGCAGCACAGGCGTCAGACTGGAGGCCAGATCGAAGAGCAGACGCACGGGGCACAGTGCCCTTCGCGGTCCCCAGCGGCCTCACGCTGGAGCCTGTGACTTTGCTGACTTGGGTCTGCCAACAGCTCCTGGTCAGATTCTGAGACACGTCAGTGAGAGGAGTAGCACCCCCACTAGATCCAACCTCACAAAGAAGGAGGGAGAGATAAAGTAGGTCTCATGGCCAAGACAGGTGACGGAGACACTTCTGGAACGCCGGGAGCCTCCCCTGCTGACAGAGAACACGGCAGAGTCCTGTGAGGCCAAAACAAGACCAGCTCAGAGCTGGACAGGCTCACTGCCCGGGACTGGCCACTGAGGATGAGGGTGACACAGGGTGAGCCCAGGGGAGGGACATGGGCCTAGACCCACAGCAGGGCAGGTGCTAGGACTCCTGCCTGGGCCTGGTGTGCCTCAGTCTCCGGGCTGGTACCCAACTGCAATGCAGCAGAGAGGATAAAGTTGGAAATTCAGTCACAGGAGAATCAACAGGTCAGTATTCAGTCATGTCATCCCAAAGCATCACCAGAGGTTGCTGCTCCCAGGAGGCCTGAGAAAGGGCAGCTCCATGGGGACCCTGATACCTTGGCCACACGGTGCTGGTGCGCGGCCCCGTCCACTCACTAAAGCAGCTGCTGGACCTGGCGCGAGTGCTCCGTGGAAATCCTGCCTCACAAACGTCTGCCTCTTAGCATCCAAAGAAACGAGCCTGGGAAAACGTGGTCAGGCCCGTGGTGGTGACCCCTGAGCTGATTTAACTGTGGTTTGATTTTCCCCATCAACACGAAACTTGTTCTCTACAAAATCCATCAGCCAGCATTGTCCAGAAAAATGTAAGAGGGTTATTTACAAACATCACAGAGTCGAGCTGCTGGAAGTTGTTCACGGAAACGGCCTGACTAGCGCCAACGCTCCACATCCCCACGCGTGAATCCCAGCATGCGGAACTGGAGAAAGTGCCGATAGCCACCTCTGTCCCATGCTCCACCACCCCATGGGAGAAACAGCTAACATCAGAACTGCTCGTAACATGAAGAAAAGCAAAACAGCCGAAGCGTGCAGACTTGTGTCTGCCGACAGCTCCGAGTGAAGTTCTGGCACGTGTCTGAGAGAGGAGCACACGAGGGACGCTCCTGCTGTGTCTTGTGGCATCACTGTCACATGGCCACGCACCCAGGCTGGTGGCCTCGGACCAGCTGGAGAGGCCTCGCCGCCTCCTGCCCAGCACCACGAGCTGCCCGGGAGCCAGGTCCATCCTGCACCCTGCGCGTTCTCAGCACCCGAGTGGGAAGGGGATCTGAGAGCAGGGCTCGGGATCTGTGGCCCCGCTGGCCTCCCACAGTGCGGATGAGGCCTCTTCCTCCAGCAGCCCCTGAAACACTGTCACTCCGTGGTCCCCTTTGGTGGCCAGGGTTTCTTGGGTGCTTTCCCACTGGGGCAGCAAGGAGCCAGGGCAGAGAGGCCTCTCTCACCCTCCCCTTCTCCTTCTCCACTGGCCTCAGGCGGCCGCATGCACTGTACCCCACTCCACCCAGGTCATGAACCCCCAGCCTGAGCAAGAGACAGCCGAGGGCAGGAGGATGCAAGCAGGAGGCCGTGCCCATCAGACGCTGCAGGGTGGGATGCAGCGTAGCCGCAGGCGACACCCCCAAGATGAAGCCGTGTGCACGCCTGAACGATGGGGAGCGGGACAAGGCGGGCTGTCTGCATGGCTCCTGGCTAGAACAACAGCTGGGGCGAGGACACTGGTTGGCAGAAACCTTGCAGGTGAGGAAAAACAAACCGGAACTATAGGAATAGTAAATCCTCAACGGGAGTTCATCATGAAAGGTCAACATCTATAAGAGTGGCGTTCTGGAAAGGAGCCCAGAACGCAAAGGTCAAGGACAAATGCCAGAGTAAGATCTTTACACATCCAGTTTTCTATTTGTTTTGTGGCATGTGTGGGGGAGGGTGTTGTATGTGTGTATTGCCTAATATACAAAGAAAACTAAACACATTAACTTGGCGTATCCAAAGCCCTAAAAACAATGAAGAGTAAATAGTGTTGGGGCTTCCTCTTTAATCATGGCTAGTTTTTACTAGAATTAAAAAGAAATTTCAGATTCCTACAGAGGAATCTAAAGGTCAGGGCTCTTCCACTGACCTGTTAGTAGAGGGAAAGCAGAAAAGCAGTTGTCCAGGGCATTGAGCCCCTCTCCTGGGAGCTGCTTGTGGTCCCCGCGACCTCCTGCACTGCAGACTGATGCTGCTCTTCTATCACTGCGGTTAATTTTACATTTTGCTTTTGTTTCTTTGGATAATACCAGTTTCTGTTTGGATTTCTTTATATTTTTGCAGTGCTGGGGAATGAGCCCAAGGCTTTCACCATGCTACTCGACAGCTTTTCCACTAAGCTATGCCTTCAGCCCAGTTTCAGTTTTCAAACCACTGACACTTGCTCCCTAGAAATCCTCTAAGGCTGGCCGTGTTGGCCACCTGTCACAATGCCGTTTGGTGCCAGTTTATCTGACTGAGGTGGCCCATGAGCACAACAGGGACAGAGGCAGACAGACAGACAGACACAAACACACATGCAGACACACATGCACACGCACATCACAGACAACACACACATACGCGCACACGTCCTCCTCAGGACTTCCTGTCCTGCCCAGTGTTGAGCTGCAAGCCGACTTCATGCCAGGACCACACTTTAAGGCCTAGTGTTGCAAACCACTTTTCGTTATTTTTCTTTTTCCAAACTGTTTGGCTAATATTACCCATTTATGTTCCCAGATAAAACTAAAACTACTGACTAAGATGGGAGTACAAATTCAAATGACATTTTCATTGACTGTGAAGTTTATCAATGACTACAGGAAGAACTGCTATCTTTATAATGCTAGGTCTTCTCATAAAGGAACTGAGAACAAAGTTTATGCAAACATAGGGGATAACTTAAAAATAACTCAACCTTTTATTATATAAAAGTTTACATAGCAAGAAAGTTGTATGAATGAATTTTAAAAACCAATGACAATTAGGAAAAGAGGCAATTATCCTAACATATTAAGAACATTTAAAAAACACTGAGAAAAAAATCTCTCAAGATAAAAATGGGAAAAAGCTCATGAAAAAGGCAATTTTTCAACTATCATTGTAAAAGTTATAGTTCAACAAAAATATCCCTTACCTCTAGAAATGGAATAAACAATTTTGAAAAAATTTGTTGCCGTTTTTTGTATTATATGGGTGAAGAACTGCTTAAATATATTATGTACTGATCGACTTAATGATCATAGACCTGAAGAAAAGAGAACCAATTGTGCTTATCTTGCAGATAAGTACATGAGGCAAAGAGAGGTCACGTAACTCAGCTGCAGTACCGTGAAGAATGAGAGCAACACTGTAAAAGAAAGCAAGGTATCTGGTTCCAGAGGCAGCTTCTTGCATGAGCACCATTTTCACGGGCAAAAAACAGAGGAACAAAGCCAGATGTCCTTTGGTTAATAAATGGTTGAATATTTTTGGAAAATTATTCAGCTATTAAAACTGAGTTATTCCAAGTGAGACCTGGTCACAGGGTCCTAGAGAGGCAGCCTAAGAGACTAGCCCTCCTGCCAATGAGAACTGTAAGCCATCAACACAAAATAAAAACAACTGCTAGAAGGCCAAAAGACAAAGGTCAAGAGATTTTACCTTTGAAACCAAGAAAGCACCTCACGGGTAACAACAGTCTGGACAGAGCTTCCTGACTAAAAACCCTGGCCGCGTGTGAGCCGGATGACCAGAACTCACGGGCAGTCAGAGGACAGAGCTCAGGGCTGCACCCAGGAAGACGGTGTCCTGGAGAAGGGCCACCATCTCCTTAGTCACTCTTCACAGCCTCTGCTGTCCCTGGAACTGCGTCTGTAGGGAGGGGTCCCAAGGAGCCAGGGAACAACGTCAGAGAGACTAAGGGATCTGTGGAAACATTTTAGCTACCACCCTTCAAAGACAGACAGAACGCGGCATGGCTGAAGTCCTGCCACAGAGTTTCTGGGAAACCAAGAAAGCCTACATTATGTCCCAAGATTAAGGTATCTACTCTAGGCCTAAGGGCAAGACTTGAAAGAGATCCTTCCAAAAAAGTATAAAATTAAGCTTCTTAAAATCAAGACGATTTAACTCCATTAAAGAAGTAAATGCAACACTCTTTAAAAGAAAACTACAGAAACCAGAGTCTCTACAACATATTCTTCCTGATGTCCAGTACACAGTCAACAATTGCTAGACATGTGAAGAAATACAAGAAAGATCACCCAAGGCCAAGAAAAAGAAAACAGACTCTGAGATAACTCAGATATTATTAGGACAAAAATAAGATGGAGAAATAAGGCCAACATCTAACTTTTAAGAGCTAAAAATAAAACTATTCTTTGAAAAGACTCAAACTACGTTTCAAAAAAATTCAACCAATGACATGTTCTATATATTAAAAAAAGGACCCAAAAGATAAGAGAATACACAAAAATATATCAGTTTTTAAAAGCAAATTGCAGCTTTTGTAGTCAATTTGCTATAGCAAATTTAAATTGTTTCATAATCTGTACACTTTAAGAAGGAATATAATTTTGTATGTGAATAGCCATTGATATCTCCTTGGTATACTGTTTGGTTAAAAAAAAAAAAAAGCTTTAGAAAACATACGTGATATGAAGATATATCAGTATCAGCATCTGGGTATCCCTGGTGTGGTGTGTGAAGAGAAACTACCCCGACTTGTGCTGGGTCCAGTTTTTGTTATATATTTTGAAAGTATTTTTTATCATGATTTACTTATGCTAAAAGCACTTAAACTCATTTTTACAAAGTTAAAAATAATCCTCGATAACTGAGAAGCAATTTTATATCATCATATCATTGGAAAACGCTATTGTTGTTTGCCATAATGCCTGCCTGATGTTAACAATGACAGTGATCTTTAGTTGATAGCAACAGTGGCTGATGTTTTTGTGGGATGTGCTGCTCTAAAGTCTCTCAAGAGCCCTCTTAGAGTTATTATATTTTCTCTTCTTTCACTGAGGGAAACTGAGGCAAAGGAGAGTTACATAAGTCACCCAGTGCTATGGGGGTAGGGAAGGGCCTGTGCCACCTACAGTGTGGAGACACTCAACTTTTGAATGTATATTCCTAACCTGCTCACAAGCCCACCCTGCGGCATCCAGGATGATTACAACCAGGCTGTCTTAGCTGCTTTCTCCTTGCTTGGACACAATGCCCAACACTTACAATTTAAAAGAGGAGAGGTTTGTTTTGGCTCACAGTTTGTAGAGGTTTAGTCCAAAGCCAGCTAGCTCCAAGGCAGGGTGCCTGGCAGAGAAGCAGCTCACAGCAGGGCAAACAGGAAGCAGAACAGGATCAAGGGAGAAGGTGAGGTTTATCCCGTTCCAAGCATGCCCCACCTCTTCCCTTCAGTCTTTGCCTCGCAACGTCAGAGCCAGCTAAAAATTCAGCAGTGGGCTAATCCAGGGATTAGCATCACATATCCATGATCCAGTCACCTCCCCAGAGGCCTGCCTAAGAGACCATGAGACTTTGAGGGGACATCTAGACATAAACTGTAGCACAGATGCAATCACATGGACCAAAGCTTTCCCATCAGGTGTATGAACACCGTCTTAAGAGGACAGTCCTAAAGTTCAGGCTGTTTTCTAACCTGAACTTGAATTGCTAGCACACCATTACTTAAGTGTTAGGTGGCTGACATTTCAAACTGAAAATCCCTGAAGCCCCTGACTAAACTGGAACATACTGGTACATATTCTAGCAATGTGTCCTGTCATCTTTCCTACATGGGGCTCTCAGGGTGCCGTCTGCCTCTCCCAAAGGTACCTGCTCTCAGAATAGATCAGCCCTCACCGGTCTCCAGTGCAGGATGCAGCTGCAGAGCTGAAAGACCCCACAGGCAAGTGTCATGAGGCCCTGTGACTCTGCAACGGGTTTGACAGCCCACCCACACAAGACAGTGGACTGCGGAAGATAATGTCCTTAGGCGGCACACGAACTTCATTGTTTCTTTGCCAGGGATTAGTATCAGAAAACCTAAAGACATGATATTGCTCATCTCATACTAAAGGACTGCTCAGTCAACACGATACCAACTACAATGCAAGTCCCTGCCGAGGTCCAAAGAAAGCCCCTGTCACCCAAGGAATGGGAGAAGCGCCTGCTGAAATCAACCTCATAAAGATGGAAAATGCAAGTTACCCAAGGGAAGAAAGAGGGGATGAAAAGAACAGCGATTTCTTAATCTAGAGCATTTTAAATTTGAATTTGCATCCAAGTTTAAATTTTAGTTTCCTTTGCCTTCCTTCATTTATAGGATCTGGGAGAAAGATGTGAATGCTGAGTAAAAATGTTCTCTTACATGTTTTCTAAAATGAATAGGGAGGGAAAAAAAATCTGTATTAACCTTAAAGTTGTCCTGTGGACAGGAGAAAACATCTATTAAGCCCAGCCTTCACCCTGGCTAAATGAAAACGTTCATCAGTTGGCACTAGTCAGGAGCCTTGGGCTACGGGAGTGGCCGGCCGGGGTGACTGGTGATGGCCATCTGCCACCCCATCTGTACCAGGATCGCTGCTGCCTCTGTCAGTGTGGAGGACAGACGTCCAGAAGGACCTACACGCGCTGAGGTTCCCCAGGAGCAGCAAAAGACCAGACTTCCTCAGGGGACTTCCACCCTCCCTTGGCGGAACTGGCCACCTCCAGACTCTCAGGCAAAGCACAAGCCCGGACTCTGCCAGGGCAGCTCGCTTTGTCCCCTAAGCTCTGAATCCTGCCAAGCAAACCAAGACTGTGCTAGAGCCAAGTAATTCTGATGATCCGTCAACGAAAACAAACTCTATTGTCCTTATGCCAAGTACCAAGATCCTTGACGCCACCACCCTTCCCGTCTCTCTGAGGCCAAGGTTCTTTCTAGGACTTCCCTTGTTTTGCTCGTTAGTTAAGAGTTATTCCCATCCCTTGCAAAAAAAGCCCTAAATGGCCTAATTACAAATGTGTACAAATGATAGGACACTTCCTCCTCACCTGAAAAAGCCAAAGTCACCTTTTTGGCATCTTAAATGACAGCTTGATAAAAAGTTACCAGGAATATATAAAGCCTTTTAGAAGTAACTGCATCAAATCACTGGCTAGATAATACTGGGATTATGAAACAAAAACATACATAAATGTCTATGGTATGGATTTGGAGTGGGGGAATACACAAAGTCAAAGGGTAATGTCAGAGGCAAAGTCAATTTCTATCGTCAGTAACAGCGACTGTAGATGTCCTCCCCTAACTAGGAAATTCTCATTCCTTTTACAGTCCAAGAGGCTGGGAAAGGTTTGGTAACTTGCCTGTCCTGTATCCTATCTTCCCGATGTCTGATAAAAAGTACACGGGCATGAGGACTGCTTCTTCATGGCAGAAGACACAGATTGGAATGGCTGGGACAACCCACAAAGTACATCATCAATATGATTAGTCAAGAGTCCCAGCTTGTAAGAGTCCAAGTTCAAAATACACTGCTTTAGAGACTGGTTGGACAACAACATGAACGCACGTTACTGAACCATACACCTAGAAATTACTAAGATACTACATTATATTATGTGTGTACTCTGCTACAATTAAAATTTTATATATATATATATATATATATATATATATATGATTATATTGTTTTATTTTTCAGAAGCAAAAAGCCAAAGTCAGGCTTCTGTCATCCATTTGGTAACTCCACTGAGGAGCTTGAGGCAGCCACCAGACACCAAGCTCTCAGGAGCTGATCTGGCTTGGCTCGGACACGTCGGCCCCACTGAACCAGAGCTGCAGCACTGTCACACGGAATCGGGAATTAGAGGAGACAAATAACCTCCACACTTCAAGTGCATTCCTGAAAAGTGAGAAGTTGCAAAGAAAGGTTTATCTTAAAAAAATCCCAATTCTAGTGCCAAATAAAAGCATTAAATGCAATATGATAAACAGTACGCCTGATGTAGATGGAGAACTTTCTTGCGCTACAGAGTCTGTAAGTCCTCATTTGTTCCACAAACATCTGGAAGTCTCTCATACACCTTTAGATGTGACGAAAACTATCTACCCTTCTCCTCTGTTAGGGCCACCGTCCAGCAGAGACCCTCACAGGGAAAGGAGCCATGCTCTGTGCGGCTGGCTCGGAAGACTATGCAAGTTAGTGAACACCATTCCTAACCATATACCCTAATCATATACCATGGCAGAACTGAGAACATCCACAGGAACATGTCACATGGACGTTCACAGATATGTTATCACAGTAGCAAGAACTGGAAAAAGTGTCTGATGAGTGGATAAATAAAATCTGAGTATTATTTAACCACTGAAGAGCAATGAAATCCTGGCCCATGCTACAGAGGGGAAGATACTATGCTGAGCGAAAGAAGCTGGACAGTAAGATCGCACGCTGTGTGACTCCACCTGAATAACGTGTCCAGAATAGACAAATACACAGAGGCCAGTAGTCGTGAGGAGACGGGAAAGGAGGTAACTTGAGTGTGTGGTTTCTTTGGGGAGTGACAAAAACATTCTGGAGTTAGTGCTGTGATGATTGCACAATACTCTTCACCACTGGGCTGCGGACTTTTAATAACTCTGTGGTAAGTGAACTCTACCTCAGCAAAGCTGCTATCGCAAAGCAAGCCTGACAGGACCATGCAGCGAGCAGGCTGTGCCCTGGGCCTGGTGTCCCAGCTGGGCTCACAGCCAGCACGGGGACTCATCGCCTGCAGCGCCTCGCGTCTGCAGGACGCAAGTATCGGCTCCCATTTTGAAGGCTGCCTTTTCACGCTCTCGGCTGCTTCTTTAGTTCGGAAGATTTTAAGCTCAGTATAGTCCAACTTACTTATTTTTGCTTTTGTTGCTTGCCCTTTGGTGCCATATCCAAAAAGTCATTTTCAAGACCCATGTCAAAGCAACTTTTCTCTGTAGTTTTATTAGTTTCATGCCTTCCATTTAAGTCTTTAATCCATTTTGAGTAATTTTTGTCAGTGGCATAAGATAAGGGGTCCTTGTTTATTCTTTTGCATATTAGTATCCCGTTTTCCCAACATTATTTATTCAAGAGACGATCATTCCCCCCACAAGCCCTTGCCATCAGGGGTGAGCAGGAGTTCCCCATAGGTGCTGAGGCTTCTCTCTGAGCTCTTGTCCCTGTCCCAGTGGTCTCTGTGCTGGTATTTATGCCGTGCCACATGATCCACAGACTACAGTTCGCTACTGTCACTTGAAATCAGGAAATATGATGCTTCCAGTGTTGATCTTATTGCTAAAGTTGCTTGGTCTATTTGAGTCCTTTGCGGTTCTACCCAAGTTTGGAGATTTTCTTCTATTTCTATGAACAATGCCATTGGATTTTGGTAGGGATTGCTCTGAATCTACAGATTGCTTTATGTAGTATAGATATTGCAGTAATATTGATTCCTTCAGTCCATAAACACAGGATAGCTTTTTATATATTTGTTTCTTTGATTTCTTTCATTAATATCTTAGTTTTCAATATATGTATCTATTGCTACCATGGTTAAATTTATTCCTAAGTATTTTATTGTTTTTGATGCTATAAATAAGATTGTTTTATTTTTCAGAAAGTTTGTTTGTTCAGAGAAATGCATCTGATTTTTGTATGTTGATTCTGTAGCTTGCAACTTTACTGAATTTATTTATTAGCTCAGTAAGTAAAATTCAGGCCAACAATCCTATTATATCAAGAAGACACAGCTACTATACAAACAGACCCAATATCAGAGCACTTAAGTATATGAAGCAAATACTAACAGTGCCGGTTTCTCAAGTGTAATCTTCAGAGTTTTCTATACATAAGACCATGACACCTGAACACAGAAACAGTTTTACTTCTTCCTTTCCTATCAGACACCTTTTTATTTTTCTTGCCTACATGGCTAGAACTTCCAGTACTCTGGAGCATAAGTTGAGTGAGTGAGCAGTCTTGTCTTTTTCTGATCTTAGAGGAATAGCTTTCAGCTTCTCACCACTGAGCAAGAGGTTACAGGTGGGTTTGATATCAATGCCCTGTATTTCACTGGGGTACACTCCTTTTGGACCTGGTTTTGTCCAACATTTTTAACAAGGAAGGATGTGGAATTCTGTCAAATGTTTCTTCATCTACTAAGATGATGATGATTTTTATCCTTTATTCTATTAGTGTGGTATATCATATTTATTGATTTATGTTGAGCTATCCTTGCATCCCAGGGATAAATCATCTTGATATGCTTGACCATGGTACATGAAACTGTTGAATTACAGTTTGCTAGTGTTTTTTGAGAATTTTTGCATCTACAGTAAAATTTTAGATTAACTTGTTCTGTGTTCTGCAAGACAAACAAATGTTTCTAATACATTTTAATTTGATAAACAAGTGATGTCTTGCACTATGAATAGTACTTGATGCTGAATGTCACACGGTCACAACTGAGCCAGTGATTCTTCTCTCTCTCTCTCTCTCTCTCTCTCTCTCTCTCTCTCTCGATGCAAGATTATGGGTGATCATCTCCCAACAGCAAGACATTGTGGAGGAGATCTCATCTATAGAGGAGGAGAAAAGGTGGAGGAACTTCTCACTTCATATGAGGTTAGGGAGATGTATAAAATGTGAGAACCAGTGCAAAATGTTACAGAAAAGCACTGCCCAAACAAGGTCGCAGCAGTGCAAGTGATGAATCTGTTTAATGACAATGCAATGTCATACTTCTGCTAAATCTTCAAAAGCAGGCAAAAGCAAGTGTCAATGGGTAAGCTCCTTGTTAAAGTTGCACAGAAAGAAAAAGATTCCATTGAGCCAATAGATACCAGTGACTTCATTAGTGATGGTAAAAGTTGTCCCATACAGTAACCCTTCTCTCTCGTCTCCCACACACCAGTCATGAAGGTTTTCAAAGATAAGTGCAGGTTGGTGGCGCACGCCTTTAATCCCAGCACTCAGGAGGCTGAGGTAGGCGGAGCGTTGTGGGTTCGAGGCCGGCTTGGGCTACAATGCGAGTGCAAGACCGGCCTGAGCTATATAGTGCGACCCTGCCTCAAAAAACCAGGGCCGGGAGTTTGGCTCAGTGCCTTAAGCGCCTGCCCTGGCAGGCGCGGGGTTGTGAGTTCAATCCCTGGTGCCGCAAAAAACAAAAAACAAAACAAAAACAAACAAACAAACAAACAAAAAAAAGGTAAGTGCAGGTTAATCTATTTTTTTAATATATTGCATTTTATTATTTCATATTACATTATTGTAATCATTTTATACAAACAGTTTTTGGGTTGTGGAGTGAGTGAATCATCTGCATTTTCATTTTTTCTTATAAGGAAATTTGTTTTGGATTACAAGCGTGTTTCTGGAATGAAATACGCTCACAATCCAAGGTTTTACTATATATTTACCACAGTTATTGGTCCTGAATTGTCTTGTAGTGTTCCTATTGGACAAGAGTCAGGGTAAGGCTGGTCTTATAAAGTGAGTTTGGAATTGTTCTCTTCTTTTCAATTTTTTTTGGCAAGAGTTTTAGAAGGACTGGCATTCATTCTTGAAGTGTTCAGTAGAATTCACCTATGAAGCCCTTTTGTCCTGGGCTTTATTTCTGGGGAAGTTTTCACTACTGATTCAATCTCCTGATTCATTAGTTTTCAGGTTTTCTACATGATTCAGTTTTGGCAGTTTGTATGTATCTAATCATTTGTTTTTCTTAGGCTGTTCAATTTGTTGGCATGTAATTAATTGTACATAGCCTCTTGTGATCCTCTGTAATTCTTTATCGAATAATGTCTCTTCTTTTGTAGCAGAAAATGCCCCCTCCCCCAGCCAGTATAGTTCAGTTTCTTAGTTGCCCAGGTAACAGTTCTGGTTCTAGTTCCAGTTGCTTCTGTTTCTTAGAAACACTTGGTCACTGTGATGCACACTGTATAAACCAATCCCCAGTTTACAAGCCATTTTGCCTCTGTACTTCTTGCTTGCTAATCCCATCTAAGCCCTGGAGCACCAGGGATCAGGGCCTGATATTTTGGGAATGATCTACCTACAGTGTGCGTCGATGTAAATAAATCTGCCTCCAAATCCTGGGTGTCATTTTAGTGTTTCTGCTTACCACTGCACTTTCATTTATGATTTTATTTACTTGAGCATTTTGCTCTCATTCTCTCTCTCTCCTCACTTCTTTCTATTAGTTAAGCTGAAGGACAGTCACTCTTATAGTTTCAAAGAACAACTCCTAGTTTCATAATCTCTACTGCTCTTCTTGGTGAAATAACCATCTTGTCATTATTAATGGTCCTCCTTGTCTCTTTGTGGCCATTTCCTACCGAGGTGGATTTGTCTGAGAGAAGACAGCCCCTGCTCCCTTTGGTTACTGGCATGGACTTCCTTCCTGCCCTCTGCTTACAGCCTGAGAGTTTCCTCCCTGGGTAGCAAATCACTGGTGCCCCATACACTCACCCTCTGTCTTCTGAAAGACTGATGGGTCACATCGTTTACGCTGAAGGTAATGGCAGTAGAAAAGGAGGCACTGGTGCACACTGCTCACTGTTTCCTGTTTCACAGCACACAGCTCGCATCTCCCTCTCTTGCTGTCTTTCTTGTGACTTGATGGCCTCTGGTCAGGGTGAGCATCAATTCCTTTCTCTGAATCTTTTTTTCTTTCTAGTTATCATGAAGCTTACATAAAATATCATGATTATAGCATCTTGTTTTAAGCTTATAACAATTTAACTTGGATCATGTAAAACACTGTAACTTTCCCAAACCCTTCACTTTAGTCTACTGATGTTATAAGTTACATTTTTTCATGTGTATCTAGTAAATTATTATAGTTATACTTTATTATGTTTGTTTTTAACTTTTATGTCAAATTCAAAGGGTGTCTTACTCACCTTTCTCATTGCTGAGACAAAATATCCAACACCCACAAGTTAAGGAAGAACAGATTTATTCAGCTTACAGTTTGTAGAGGTTTCAGCCCATAATGAACTGGCTCCAAGGCAGGGTGGCACATGGCAGAGGGACAGCAGTTCATGGAGGGCAAAGACAACAGAGCAACAAGAGATGACCACAGCTCTTTTTGTTCCTTGTATCTTATCCAGGCTACTCAGATGGGCAGCATCACACCCTTAATCCTAGTGCCTTGAATCCAGCATTGCAACATGAACCAATCCCAGTGTCACACACTCTAGATCCAGTCACCTCTGAAAAAGCCCCACCAATGACTACACAAGGCTTTGGGGGAACATTTAGACACAGCCATAACAAAGGGATCCACATACCATCATTACAATGTTATAAGCTCCTATAGGTGGTCACTCTCTTCCTTGCTCCTCTGAATAGACGATCAATGACTGTCTCCAGGAGCCCACTCCTTCTGCTGGGTCAAATCACTGCTGAACCGCCCTGCTGAACTTTCTAGTTCTGTCACTGCATTCTTCAGCTCTAGGATTTCTTATGGCTTCTATTTGTTAAAATTTTCTCATTTTGTTCATGTATTATTTTCCCAATTTTGTGCAACTCTCTGAGTTGTATTGCCGTTCACTGAGCTTCTTTAATAGTCACTCATAGAGCTCCCTTCTGTTGGCTCAGATATTGGAGCTTTCTGATTCCTCTAATGGAGCCATTTCTCTAACTCTTCATGATACTCATGCCCTCACACACGATGTGCCCAGAGGAAGCACTCACCTGCAATGGGCCTCATGGTTAACCTGGTCAGGGAGCCTGGAGTCTGCAGGGGTGTCCACTGGGGTCTGTACATACAGGGCCCAAGCTCATGGCTTCCAGCTGTGCAAGGCCATGGCCTGATCTGGGGTCAGTGGACCCCTGGGTTGGACCTGGTGAGTGGGAGCTATGTGGCCAGGCTCATGGTCAGGTGGAGCTTCCCGTCAGGTGGGGATGCACATGAGGCTATGTGACCAGACCTGGTCTCAGGCTGGGCTCTCAGGCAGGGCCCTGTGGCAGGCAGGGTCACCAATGACTCCCTGCCTGGGCAAGGTTAGTGATGTGCTCTGTGGCCCATCATGATTGCCACTGGGCTCCTGGGTGGTGTGGGTCCCCAGGCTGTGCCTGGGGGAGCAGGACACAGGTTGTGCTCCACCACCAGGCAGAAACAATGCCTGTGCTCTGGGCTGGGCTCCTTGACTATGTTTCTTAATTAACCACCTCACAAAACTATCTCTTACTGAATGCACATGCCTCAGAATTTTGTGCAGCATCAGGCCCACACTGGGTACAGACTAATGGCTGGCTCCTGAAGGAATGAAAGGATGCATAAATACAGCCTCTCCAGCTACACAGGTCCTTGAGTCTCCCAAGAGCCACTCCCAGGTTCTCTCAGGACCACCCTGCACCCCACGTGAGGAGAGGCTGAGCAGGGGACCCATATTCCCAACCATCTGGATGCCATCACCAAGGCTTCCTGGACCCTGCAGCCTCCGTGTCTCCATGCCATGGCAACCATGACCTCTCCTGAGTTCCCAGAGGCTCTGAGCTCAGGATGCTTCAGGCCCAGCTTCCAGTTCATGAAGCACTAGAATCTCATCTCTGACAAATGACAGCAGGTTCAAAAGTGGGAGGGGGAACCTCATTCTCTCCTCACTACAAGACCTGAACGACTTTCCTACCTAGAGGAGGGTGGCAGAGGTGGGGGAGCAGCCCCTATGGCCCCTGATGGCCCTGTGCCATGGCAGACACCCTGTGATCCTATAGTGGGAGATGCCCCACTCCCACAAAGCCAGAGCACAATGCAGCCAGTTGCAGGATGTGAGCATGGGTGAGGAAGGAAGAGCTGTAGCTTCCCCAAGTACGAAAGATGGTCTACATCTATGGCAACCAG
Organism: Dasyprocta punctata; assembly: GCA_004363535.1. Taxonomy (NCBI): domain Eukaryota; kingdom Metazoa; phylum Chordata; class Mammalia; order Rodentia; family Dasyproctidae; genus Dasyprocta; species Dasyprocta punctata. The sequence continues at coordinate 17,368 of RJWM01006123.1, read as the reverse complement.
CCAGGACCTGGAATGTCTGCCAGGGACATTCAGTGTCTGCAGAAATAATTCACAGTCACAGTTGGGGTGCTCCTGGCACTGAGAAGGTAGAGACCAGGGACACACAGGGCCACACCCCACACCATCCTCCACCAAAGGATCATCCAGTTCTGTCTGTACTGCAGGGTTTTCAGAGCCAGTGGACTCCTGCTGTCACCTCCCAGGCATGCCCAGAGCTCATGGGATCTGTGCTGTCACCATGCAGACAGAGCCCAGGAACATACACACACATCATACATACTGGCAAGTCAGTGACCTGGTTTTCCAACCTGAAGATCATTTTTCTGGCTCTCTCTACCATAACCAGCCCTAGAGAGGGAAAAGAACTGTGTGTACCAGATCCTGGATTTCCCTCCATCCTGACTTCAGAGACCCTGCTGCCTACCCTTGTTCCCCAGCTTCAGTATGCAGATCCCCCACCAAGCTTCTTCGGTTCTCTTGTCTGTGGCCTAACCTTTGGGTACTTTAATATTGATTCCCCCATGCATAAAACCACTAATGAACACCCAATAAAAACACACAGCTCTTCAACCCGCAGAGAATTTCTCTTTCAGTTTCAATCTGGATAATGACATTCTTTGCTTTCTCTACTATATGAAAGTCTGGTGCACTACTTCTGCCTGCAGTAAAAATACATCAATACAAGAGGTAGTCCCTAGCTACATTTGGAATTAGACCACATAATCATGCTAGAGAACAAAAGACCATTAAAAACATGCATTAAAACCTCACTGATTCAGACTTCACTTCTGAAGCTGAGATCAAACACAGCAGGCTAAAATTTACAATTCCATTTGTTCTCAAAGTATAGGGATTAAAGTAAGTAATTTTGGATAATAAACACTATTTACTTTCAAAAGAGAACACACTGTAATCAGGTACTGACTTAGAAGTATCAATGTATATGCAAACACCAGGACTACAGTACAACAAGTGGAGCCTGCAGAGCCTGTGGTTTGCAGACTTCTCCTGGTCACTAGGGTAGATCTTAACCCCAGCACCTGTATGTCCAGTGTCTGCATAGCTTCACTTTAGCACAGAGCCCAGAAAGTGTGGTGAAGGTTGTTTGGGGAGGGCAGTTACAGCTGCAAGAGGAGGGCAGGACCAGGGAAGCTTGATGGATACCATGTGGACAGCTCCCCAGCCCGGGCTACAGCCATCCCTGGGTGGGCAGATGCAGCTCCAAAAATGACCTCCAGGAGAGGCGCGTGGCTTCCCTAGGCTGCCCTGGGCTGCCCCACCCCCCTCCACGGGTCCTCATCCTGGTGCTGAAGGCCCCCGCTCTGGCCTTCATGGGACACAGGCAGCCCTCTGGTTTCAGGACACACACGCCTGACCCCTCTGCCTTCCCACCCTGCAGCTTTGGGCCAGTCCCGCAAACCACTTGCATCCAGGAAGGTCACCTACAGCCACTGTGAGCTGTGTCTCAGCCCCTGGAGCTTGCTGGGTAAAGGACACTTTAGAGAAGTGAGCTGAACTCTTCTCTTTTTAGTCGTCCATGGTCTTCCCCTGTCTGTACTGTAAAGTCCCAAGCATCCAGCTTTCCTACTCCTCCAGTGACCCATCTTCTGAGCCTCAAACCCCATCCAGGAGAGAGAGCTCCTCCCTGTCGGATGGGAAGAAACTCCCATCCGACACAGGCTGTAGAAACCTGAGGACCAGCAACCATGGGGCACAAAGCCTCTTCAGTCACTGTCCCACACAGGGAAGGGACCGCTGAGGAGCTCGCCTGTGTACCTAGCAGGTCACGAGAGTGACGGCCACGGCAAGCTGCAGTGTCCTCGAGAGCTGGGTCTCCTCACCAGCCACCTGGGCCCTACCAGCACCTCTGGGCATGTCCCAACTGGGGCTCATTAAAGTAAAATCCAGTTGTTCAGGTGGCTTTGGCATTCAGACTCAGAAATCAATAAACACAGAGGTGTTTCATCTATTTTTATCCAACTTCCATTAAACATCCCAAGAAAATCTGCTTCCTCTCACCATTCCTCAGTACTGGAATGTGGGAACCCATTTTAGAGTTTGGGTGCAGCTTGTTTTTGGAAAGAGGGTGAGGAGAGCTCCAGCAAATAATTTTAGATCCTCTTTTCTTCTGCTCCTACTTGATGCTGCAGTTCAGCTATCAGGACAGGTGCTATGGTTCGTGTCTAGATGTCTTCCCAAAGCCTCATGTGTTCAGAGAACTTTTTCAGAGGTTGAATCTACAGTGTGTGATTGATTCATAGTACAACGCTGGGGCCAAGGGTGGGTGACTGCTGGATCAGTTCACTGACTGGACTGGCAGCACCCCAATCCCAGGAGACTAGACACAGTACAAGGGACAGAAAAAGGCTTGTCTTGCTCTTCCTCTTGTTGCTTTTGCTACTTCCTGCCACCGTGAACTGCTGCCCCTCTTCCACGCCACCCTACCTCGGGCCAGCCAATTATGGACTGAAACCTCTACAAACTGTGTGTGTGTCCGGTATTTTGTCTCAGCAGCCAGAAAAGTAACTAAAACAATAGGCATGTTCCCTCTGCATTCTAGAAATGTGTTTCATAATGAAAAGTCCTCCCACCAACACGCAGGCCTGAAGAATACATACTTACACAATTAAACCTTTCTTTGACTACAGCTCCTGGACACGTTTGACAGAGGTGCCTGGAGGTTCTCAGGTCTGCCCTCTCCCTTTCCAACGCCTTCCACCACGAGCTCTGGGCTATTAAAACTCAGAATGTCTCCCTCTCGGTGTAAAAATTTAGCAATACTTTTAGGGGAGATATAATATTAATCGATAATTAACATTTTTATACATTTGCCTTCCACAAGAGAAAATGTCCAGTCATCACCACCCTTAGGGCTCCCAAGCACGGAAATGATGGCCGAGGGTAAGAAACGTCCGCAGTCTGCCCCGGATTTCTGGTCCTCTCACCGAGTTCCGCCCCAGCAGTCACCGGCTGAAGGTGCCCGCTCAGGCGAGCTCCTGCGCTGCGCACGGAGGGCCCCTGCGCGACAGTAACAGGGGCAGGAGGAGCCAGCCAGGGCGGCTGAGGGGGACACTCCGTGCCCTGCCTCATCCTTCAAAATGACTCTGACTTACGAAGGGGCATAAAAGTTTGCACTTTGACAAAGGCTTAAAATGGAAACTTCTTCACTCTCCGACCCAAACCCAGTGACAGTCTCTTCCGGGCTTCAGCGCACCCAGGTCAGTCACTCGACAGCATGCGCGGCTCCAGGACAGACAGACTCAGGGCGGGCACCGGGGGCACAAGGGGACACGGAGTGACAGTCGCCGGGAAGCCAGAGCCAGCGCCCTGCGTGCCGCCCTTCACCCAAGCCCGGAGAGCCGTCGGGGAGGTGGGGCCGGGCCTCGGCCTGGCTGTCTGCACCCCGGCAGGCTGCTCTCGGGACAGACAGCGGACCCCGGCTGCACGGCTGCAGGGAGCCCTCCCGCGATGACAGCCCTGGAGGGCGCGGGGGAGCCAGGGCGGCCCTCCCAGAGCAGGTGGCGCCGGGGTCTGCGGGTCTGTCCTGAGCCGGAGGGAGACCCAGAGAAAGACGAGCCTGGGGTCGCCCTCGGGGGTCGGGAGCGGCCGGGCAGGGGCTCCCGTGCGGTCACATGGGGGCGGGAGGTCGCCTCTGTGGGCATCAGCCTCCCTGAGCTGGCGGGGGCAGGGCCCGGGCTGGCGGAGGAGGACGGGCGGCAGCAGCCCCACTGCCACCCCACGGGTGTTAACGTCACAGAGCGCCCACGCGCTGACTCTGAACCGCACATCCGGATTTGGGTCAGGAGGACAGGAAGCGGCGACAAGCGGGGCCGCTCCAGCTCCGCGAGGAAAGGCGCGCGGCTCCAGCACATCAGCGGCTGCGCTCGGAGACCCGCGGAGCGAGCGGAGTGCTCAGAGCCATGCGCGTGTGCCAGGGGTGGATTGCAGGTCACCCTGCAAACTGTTCAGGCCAAGGCAAGCTCTGGCTTCGGGAACCCGGAGGACAGCAGGCCACGGCCCACGCGCGTGAGACCCGGTCTGCTCAGCCGAAGGCCGGGGCGCAGCGGGTCCCCGGAGGACTGCACAGCCCCACGGGGACTCAGCTGTGGCCCCCAGACTGGAGCCCGTCCCTGGGTCCTGCACCTCACGTCCACTGGAGATCTGGGCCTCGGCAGTCTCTGTGACCCTGTGAGCCCACTCCTTGTCACAAACCTCTTTCTGCTTCTCTACCCACGCTTCCTGCCGGTTTATTAGTCAGGAGAACCGGGGCTAACCTTACAGGAACTAGAGGAAGGACTCCGGGTCGGCAGAGTCTTGCTGTCAGAGGCCAGCGGGGCTCCTGGGAACGGGCAGAAAGGGCTCTGCAGGAAGGAGAGGAAGCCGCCCTGCCACGGAGGTGCTGCAGGGTCAGAAGCCAAGGAGCCAGAGGTGGGGACCGGGACCAGAGCGGGGGCTCGGGAAGGTTCGCGAACGCACCCAGGCGACAGCGCTCACCAGCCACGGTGCCTGGGGTGGCTTTTCTGCCCCCAGAACCAGATGATTCCAAAACCTTCATGACAGTTTCTTCAGTGATCAAGACAGACAGGCAATAAATAAGGTTTTTGTTTTCAATGTTTTTCTACTTTTTTTAAGCCTCAATATAGTGAAAGCTGAAATAAAGGTTTGAATTAAACTGGAGTGTACATTTTCAAAAAAAATAGCTTTCCAATATTAAAGTTTACAAGCTGGCATCATGCTTAGCTAGATCTTTCAAACTGATTATATTCAAACACATGCGAGTAATACTATTATAAAGAGATTTGACCCCAGGTAACATCCTATCAGATAACAGAGAGTGTAAAATTCCTCTAGGCAATAACATGGAGGCTCTAATCCAGCACCATGGCAGGAGGGAATCTGTCCAAGACCTTTCCCAGGAGCCCGACTGCTGCTGGTTCCACAAACCCAGGCACACTTCCATCCTTGCCTCTTTCCTTCCAGCAGGAGGGGCGGAGACCTGTGCTCTCATTGAAATTCACTACTTCCAGGATCATTAAAGGCCTGTTACAGCATTCTACAGGCAATAATGCAAAACGCTTAAGCATGCCCTCACCCAATGGCCACATCTTTACTTTGATTAAAGTGCTTCAGTAATTTGAGAGGAATTCTTGAGGCTGGAAGGTTTTTTATTGAGCAGCAGTGTCCACAGATACTTACTTCCAATTGGACAGAAATGAGAGACAAACTGTCTTTGCTTTGTTTTCCAAAATCCAAAGGCAGCGCTCTAAGAGCGTAATTCAAACACGGAACCTGGCCCTGTCCCTGACCCTCCCAAGCCCTGGACTTCTGGGCAGGACACAGCCAATGCTTTCATGTGGTCTGGCCTTTCCCACCTCATGTCCTTCTGTGGAATCTCAGTAACATTCCTGTCCAAGGGGGCAGCCCTTCCAGGGAACTCATCGAAAGGCACAAAGACAGTTCTCAGCCTCCTGCATCCTTTTGGGTTTTGCCCTTTTTAGAGTTTTTATGACGGTTCCGACAATTTCCAGAACAATTCTGTTTAATCAATCTTGAAAGCTGCAATATGCCTTGAAGAAAAATCCCCTGACACCATCAAACAAATTCAAGCCCTGCTAGTGCTGCTAGCACTTGGGTTCTTTAGGTCTCAGTTCTCCCATTCTTTGCCAAAGCCTGCATCCTCTGTCACAAACACGGGAACGCACACCTACTCCCCACAGTGGTGTGACCACATTCAGGTGTCATTCCTGGCACACTGCATTCGGTCAAGTGGATGTGCTTGTGACCCACTACTGGGGATTCCAAAGTTGTGCCATTTCACTGACGTCTGTGTAAACACCTTTGGGCATACAGGGTTTTCCACATTCGGGACTTCTTTCCAGTAGGCTAGATTTCCAGGAAGAAAATGGTTCTAAGGTTACAAAAATTTAGGCTACTGAGGCGAGACCCTGTTACAAAATAAAATGTAAAAGGCTGGGGATGTATCTTGGTTCTAGAATACTGTCTAGCATGAGACCCCGGGTTCATTCCCAGTGCAAAAACAAACCAACAAAAACTACCAGAGTGAAGTCACCAGAACGGGGAAAAGTGACAGAGACAGAGCCATCTAAATCGTGCAGGCTCACGGTGGGAGGCTCCTTCTCTTTAAATTCCTTGCCTCCATGCAAAAGTAAAACGATTTTATAAACTCTTCAAAGACAAAACTCGTTTTGCTGCTAACTGCGTTTTCTTCTCGAGGATGAGGGCTCCAAGCTCTGAGCCCCCTCGCTGCGCACGGTGGCATCTTAACTCTTGCCCCACAGTACTTCCTGTCGTGGGCACGGGGCACAGCGCACATCCTCCCAGTCCTGAGCTCACCCCGGTCACACGCAGAACAGCGACCCCACCCTCCGGGGAATGCCCAGGCTCGAAGGGTCTCTGGCGGCCAGGTGAGCTCCTGGCGGCTCGCATAGGAAGAAGGAGGGCGTGAAAGATGTGCATTTCCCTGGGAGGACAGTTACCTGAGGAGTTCTCCAGGAATCTGGAGAAGAATCACTTGATGAAAATGAATGCCATGTTTTGGGTCCTAATCTAGGGTTTCTCCCATTCAGGAAGGAAACACTGGGACAACTTCCAGAAAACAAATATAGAAAAGCCACGCAGTGACACAGAAAAGGCGCAGGGCGAAGACAGGGGTGGGAGCAGCCCGAGATGCCCGCGCTCCTGCTTGGGGCCTGGGCCCCATGGCGGCAGCAGGGCCTTCCACGTGCAGTCCTGCAACATGAACCCACCCGTGCCGCTCCTCCCCGTGACTCAGGCCGTCTCTGCTCTACGTGCAGAGACCCAAAAGCTCACAGTGTGATCCTCCACTGCCTTTCATCTCCAAAGCTTCAATTATTTGTGGCCAACCATGGTCTGAAAATGTCGCATGGAAAATTTCAGAAGTTAACACCTCACAAGTTTTAAATTGCTTTCCTTCTGACCAGCACCATGTCTGGACTGTGCCATTCTTGGGGACACAAATCGTGCCATTACCCAATGGGCTGCTGCAGAGGCCTCATCTGTGTTCAAGTGATCCTGACCACACTTCATCACAGCCCTAACAAGCAAGAGGGAGAGAAAATGGGCACACAGGTGAACTCCAGCCTGCATGGCTGGGGGAGACAGGAGGAAACAGAGAACACGGGGGCCCAGAACCCCCATGGCTTCAGGCATCTTCCGTAGAACAAACAGCAGAAAACAGGATGGTGAAGTTAAGTCCAATCATACTAACTGGAGCACTGGTACACTCACATCCAAACTTACAGTTAGAAAAGGATAAAGCAACTCGATGCTGTCATCAGATTTACAACCGAAATACGAAGATGCTGTCAGAGAAAAAAAATAAGAGAATCATAAGGCAAGGAAATACCAAGCAAAAGAAAACCAGTATTAATGCACTAAACTCAGATTTAAAAAGGTTACAAAGGATACACTCAAATTAAATGAAAGTGCACCTAATAATGTATTGTTTCAAAATATACAAAGTAAAACTGAAAAACCACAAGATGAAATTGATGATTCACCTCTAAATTTCTCCCTCCATAGCTGGTAGACAAAGTGCAAGAGATCAGTAAGAAGCATGAAATAGCTCAGTAACAGGATTAATGGACAGATGCAGACACAGACACTGGTTTAATGACCACGCTGAATTCTCCAGACTCGGTCGTCAAATGAATTGGATGCCAAATGAGAAATCATACATAATACGCACACGACAATATTCAGAACAAAGAAATGGTCAAAGGAAACTGCAACTTGGTGACTTTGCTTTTATTTGCATAGCTCTTCCAAGAGGGACTGTAATGTACAACAGAACATTAAACTACAATCCTGTGCTGCACAGCACAATCTGCAAAAATTGCAGTATTGCAATCTTCTGTAGAAGAAGCCACCATGAGGCCACACTGCCATGTACATTCCTGCGTCGTAAATCCAAAAATGGGTCATAAGTCTGAAGGTCAGGTTAGGTCGGAACAGTGAACCTCGGTTGTAGTCTGATCAGTCATTGAACAGATGGGTCATTAAATGAGGACTATCTGTGCAAATCACCACAACCAATAACTGTATTTTCAAAAAAATCATGTAACATTTATGAAAAATGACAATGCATCCAGCCATAAAACAAGTGCCAACAAACTGTAAATAACTGGAATCATGAAGACAATGTTCTCTGTGCATTAGAAAAAAAATTTTAAGTTCTAGACACAAATCTGATAAGTCATAAGCCAAAGAATAAATCATAATAAAAATTTTTAAAACTTACATACGAATGATAATAAAAACACCACATTCCAGACCTCATGGAGTGCAAATATTGCTAAAGAAATCTTTAGAGAGAAATAGTCCTAAATGCCTATATAAGAAAAAATAAGGCTGTAAAGATTAATGAGTTAATCATTTAATTTAAAAGATTAGATAACGAATAAAGCCAAAGAAGGAAATAATACAGATGAGAATGGAGATTAATAAATAGAAAGGGATGATATGATAGAGAAGAAAAAGGCAAAAGCTGGTTCTTCAGAAAGTCTGAAAGGGATTCAAAAGGGCTCTGGGAGACTGACCAAGGGGCCGAGGCACTCGCAAAGCCTGCAAAGCTCGGGGAGGGGTGGGAGTGCCCTTGCCACAGGCTCTGACCCCTGCACCCCAGTAGGAGCCTGCCTGTGCCCGCAGATCCCCTGGGATCTCTATGCCTGCTCCCTGCACACCCTCTATCTCCTTCTTTTGGGAAAGCAATTTTAATGCCTCCAAGTCAGCCAAAATCAACATTTAGTCTTCATTCCTCCTCTTCTTTGGTGCATGTGGACCAATGACAGATGTGGAGGAAAGAAAGCCTGTGTCCAATCACCATCCCCCACGGGGCAGCAGAAAGTGGGTGGTGGTGACGGGAAAAGCCAGCATCAGTACCTAGGACCCTCGGAGGGAGGATGTGAACTTGGAGCGGATGGGAGCTTGGGAGCGGCATCGGGGCACCAGGCTACGATCTGCAGTCCTGCAGGTTTCCAAAAGACCTTGACCAGGATGCCACTGAAACAGTATCTCTGGTTTTCCTTTTGATCAACCATAAAAGAAGAAATGAATCACACCCACTCTGGTTGCATGTCTCTAGTGATTAACAAACTGTTTCTCAAAAACAGCAGAACAACAAAACTACATGTGCATAACATAAACACAAAAGTGGCTCCTGCCACGTCTTCTGAGGCTGGAGCTGCACAGAAATGATGCTGGAGCCTGGATTTCAGGCTGCAGCTTGGGCTGGAAATGCCGCTCCACAGACTGGGCCAGCTTCAGAAAAAGAATAGTGGAAAGAGCCACGAGCTGTCTTCCCCTTGCCACCCCTGCCAATGGTAGCCTGTCTTTGGGGCTTCTACACCCAGCACAAGCCTCTCCTGGAAGCCACACCCCGAGACAGCTGCTGTTGACAATGAAGGGCTGGAGTACCTGTGCACCAGCTCCAGGGCGGGGAGCTAAAGGGCTTTGGCAGACAGCCATGTGGGTCCTCAGGCCACCGGCACCTCTGTCCTGCAGACACCTGCTGTCCCTGAGCACACAGGTCTCGCTTTGTCTCCCCAGGCGGCTGGGCGAGATCAAACTGCCGGCCCCAGCACACAGCCACGCGTCACAGCTGTGGAGCCGTCCTCTCCCAGGGGCACTGCACGTCCACTGTGTGTCCAAGCCGCGGAAGGGTGCTGCCCACTGCGTGTCCTCACCCTGGCCGATCATGCACAAATGCAAGCCGAAAACCTTGGGAAGTAACAGCTGAATAAAAACCAAAACAATATCAGGAGCATAAAGCTTTCATAAAGCTCTTTTTACTCCCCTTGCAGACATGCAGGTTCACTCCTGGGGCGAGTCTGACATGGTGGGGTTTTGTCCCAGTCACCTCATCTCTCAGCTTCTCTCACTAACTCCTGGGGTCTCTGTCTGGGACTTCCTGTCCCTAGCAGCTGAACACATGTTATTTGCAGTAAGGTGTTCATGACACAGTGTGACCTTGGAGTCACCCAACCACCATCTTCTTAATTGTGAAACAAGGGATGATGAAGAGGAATCTCCTAATAGTGGAACCCGCACCCCCAGACAGGTGAGGTCGGTGGAGCGGGGGAAGGGCTGTCCTGGTTCTCCTTACTGCGTCCTCCATCTGCTTGTACCAACTGCACGGCAGAGCAGCTAACGCTTACACTCTTCCAACTCTCCCCGGCCAAGCGAATAAGCTAAATCATGATTTATACTTAGATACATCACACATTATAAGATGTGAAGACCTAAACAAATAGGGCTGAGTAGCACTGTATTTTAACAAAAAGAAACAATAAAGTATCTTTTATCTGATATGTACCAAATTTTGACACAATACATCTTCGCAGTAGTTGTTGGTGCTGAACACCTAAGTGGCTGCTCCAGCTGAAACACACTGCAGGTTTAAAAGACACTCACAATTCCAAAGACTTAGGAGGGAAAATACATGTCAAGTAGCCCTGTAATTTTGTATCGATTATCCTTTGAAGTGTATCCAAAAGTATATTTGATGTGTTGGATTAAAAATAGTTTCTAGCCTGCCTGGCAGGCAGAGGCTATGAGTTTGATCTCCAGTACCAGGAAAAAAAAAAAAAAGTTTCTCCTTTCCTTCCTTTCACTCTCTAAATGTGCCTGCTAGCAGATTTCAACAACTTCTGTGCCTAGACTTGTGTCTTTTTTGGAAACTGCTATCTTAGAAGAGTCAAGTTTTCATTGTTGGGGCAATTTTTTCAGCAAACTTAAAGAAGAGCATGTGACATTTCTGGACAAGCTCACGAAGAGCAGCACTGCTGGGAGAAATTATTTGAGGTATGCATCAAAAGACCTCTTCTATTTCGCCACACAGCCCATTTCCGCCGGAGTGTGGCACGCACCCCGTCCTCTCCTGGTTACTGACCTCTTCTCAACCCCCACCAGCAGTAAATGGCCAGCAGCCACTTGTCCCACGCGTGGTGAACAAGTGACTTCCACAAATCGGCAACCCGGTTTCATCGGCTTCACAAACTGCCATCTTCTGCACAATTTGCAATTATACTCTGCAGGGGATTTCAACAAAACCTTATGTAATTGGGCAGCAACCGACCCCTAAAGAAAGTGATGCTTAGGTGGGCAAATATCCACCTGTTGGTGTTCTGCTGCAACATCAGAACAGGAACTGACAGTTCATCAGTGAGCGCTTCCACGTGATGAACCCCTTGTCCTATAAAGGCTCACAAGTGGTATTGATAACAAATATTTTAAAAGTCTATACACAGTATCAAATAACCTTTGGGGAAAAATGAACAAAATGTTCAAAAGTGACTGAATGGAAATATAGGCAACTTGTAGTTTCTTCTTTCTGCTTGCTCTATTTCTACAATTGATGTGTTTTATTTCAATATATTAAACTTGGTTAAATCTAATTTCATATCAAATATCACATCAAATTCCATATCCTCTGTGAACTGCTATGCTTGGACAGCCCTGTTCCCATAAAGTTCACCTTCAGGATGCCAGAGTAATGCTCTAGATGACTATTAGCTATACTGCAAAGGAGAGTCACTAACATTTACGTGCCAGGCACCGTTCGGTGCTTCCTACTCATTGGTTCCTATAAACTCTCCAGCCTGCCTCATCTTTCCTAAACCATGGATCCTTCCTCTGGAGGGGAGGTCACTGAAGGGGAAATAATTGAAAAAGGAAATTCTATAGTAAAATTTAAAATTTAATTTTATAGTTGAAAAAATATATAATTTTTTCATAATACAATCTTTGCAAGGAAAACCCAAAGTGTATTAATAATATATCTAATGAGAATTTGTCTTCAACAGATTACAGAAGATACAGAAAAATAATTTGGTAAAGTTTAACACAAGCATAATTTTACCAAGACAAACACCGTGATGAGAATAGCAGAAATATGAAATTTTTCAATGTGCAGCGGGCCCACTCAACCTTGAGGAGCACTTGAAACCATTATCTCAGAACCACAGCCGCATCCTTCACCACCACCACTCAGCACGATGCCAAAGGACCAAGAGAAGATGCAGCTGCAAAGCAGAAGAAACAAAATCGCCATGATCTGCAGCACTTATGGCTTTCTACAAAATATACAGTACATCTACAAACCAGCAAAGCCTCAACAGGAAGTTAATATACCAGACACAACCCTACTATAACTGCACTGCCAATGACAACTTTAGAAATGTGACTGGAGAAAAAAGATCCTATTTACAATGGCAGCAAAACCTGTAGGCACCCAGTGAAAGGCCAAGTGCACGTACCTGAAGCAGCATACACCACGAGAAAGGAATGCAGCACTGTGCAACGCCACAGACAAATGTTGGAACCATGACGGGAAAAGAAAGAAGCCAGCCCCAACCACTCCCTGCACTGCTGCAGACGCCACCTATCTGAAGCGCCCAGGGGGACGGGCACCCAGAGGTGGGCAGCCTCTGTGTCCTCCGGGGACTGCCTGGGCTGGGCTGGGCTGGGTTGAGGGTTGGGAGTGACCGCTAACATCTTAGGGTTTCTTCTGCAGGAGACACAACTCCCAGAAAGGAGATGGTGTTGTATTGATTACTGCACACCCTGTGAATTTACCAAAAAATATCGACTTGTCAACTCTAAATGGCTGAACTGTACAGTGTGTGAATCCTACCTCAACAGAGCTATTAGTTTAAAAATGATAAAAAAAAAAAACAACCTGTAAAGAGCCTAAGACAAATTCCAGACCTTTACAGAGAACACTACAAAGTTTTATAGAATGATCTAAAAAGATTAATTATAGAGCTATATAATGTTTATGAGTGAGATGTACCAACAGGAAGGAGATGAACCCTGCTCCAATTTATTTACAGATTCGATGTAAATCACAGCAGAACTTTTCAAGAGAAGGGAGAGACCCTAAAGTTCATGTTGCTTTCTAAAAGGCCAGGAATGGCCAAGACAATTTCAGAGAAAATGGCCACGGTGGGCCCTTGAGTTACAGCCGCCATCACAATATGGACAACTTGCGTTACACCTAGAATTTTAGGTTTAACTTATGACCAAAGTCTTGACCTATGACCTGAATGCCAGAAAAACATATGTAAGCATCAGTCTGAGCCCAGATTCCTGATACTCTTCTGGAAGGGGACTCCCCTACCAAACAATAACCACCTTCCATTTCATCTTCCCTTCCGACAAGCCAGAGAGGTCAACCTGAATGGCGAGTACAGTATATTTCTGGTAAAACAGCCACATTTTATAACTTTTTGGTGAATACACTAGGAAAATTATCAATGTTTCTGGCAAATTATGCACACCATACAACACTTTTTATTATAAAAAGATTATTTAAGGGGTGCTTTGGAAGGTTTAGAATGCATAATGGGTATTTTCATTATTTCTTATGGGAAGAATAATCTTAACTCACAACCAACTTGATTTACCACACAGTCCTTGTGAGCAAATTGAGTTCACAAGTCAAGAACCCACTGTAAAAGGGAAGATACTATAAAACGTTATTAAATAACATCAGCTAATAAATCCAAAGATGAAAAGAACAAAACAGAGAATCAAGAAAAACATCCAAAAATACAACAGAAATTGGAATATGACAGAAATGGCAGCCCAATAAATGCGAAGATAAATTATTTGTTAAAATGATAATAGTATAAATAGTTTTGAACATGAAAGTGTTACACCTTTGCCTTATACAATACAGAAATATAAATCATATCAGCTCTAACTAGGAAAAACAAAACTTTCCCAGTAAAAAAGGCAATGAATAGGGAAAAACAAATCTTGGTAACTAAAATACACTAAACAGCCTGTAAGGGAAACACACAGTGAGAAAGGACAGGGAAAGAATTTATCCACGCTCACCAGAGCAAGCTAATGTCAACTGGCCACCCCTGCAGGTGGGGGTGCGAGGGGACGCCACCGCTTTGGCAGAAACCAAAACCCAGTCACGCTGAGGCTGGACGCCGGCGTGAGCAGCCCTGCTCTCACTCCTCAACCCTGGAGACGCAAGCCAGACACACCAGACACGGCCACAGCACCCCGTCCAGGAGAGTCACGGTGACACTCTCCGAAGAGTGGAGTTAGGAGAGCGGGAAACGTTTAAACCTGGAACATCAGAGAAAGGACACCAAGCAGATCTGTGATAACAAATGCTATTGACACATGTAAAAGGAATGCTGGGTAAAAAAGGATACAAAATAGACAAGACAGACCTCTACTACATGAAGTTTTCAGCATGAAAGATGACCACACGCAGATGGGAACACACTGGCCCAAGGCTGCACTCCGCCCTGAGGGCCATGCCTCACAGTGAGACTTCCCGTGTGTTGTTTCCAACATGCTGCCCTCGGACTCAAGTGGTGACTACGTTTAGTGCACTTCCAGTCCAAGGCAGGACAAATGAGCTCCGAGGCCTCCCGCCCTGCAGAAGAGCATGGGGGAGCAGGAGTAGCCCGTGTAACTCGGCTCTGATCCTCGCCCCGGCTTGCAGTGGCCCAGACTGCTCAACCTTCAGGGCTCAGATCCTTCGCCGACCAAACGAGAAGGCTGCCCTCCTCCTGCTGTGAAGAATAAACCATCCAACACGCCACAAACACAGCCTCAGGAGACACGGCCTTCCACGCCGCATCTCAGTGACACCTCAGTTTATGAACGCTTCTGTTAGCAAACAATTCAGTTCACAAACGTGTTTGCAACTCCACATCAGTGACAAACACAACCCCAGCCATCTTCCTCCAACAAACACAAATGCAGTCATCTTCCCCCAATTGTAAAACAAATTAAGCCCATAACCTGAGGTACACCACGAGGAAACGGCGATGGACAGAAACAGCAACAGATCAGGTCCATGCCGTCCATTCTCCCACACCTGGGCATAACATCCCAACTGTTCCTCCACTCCACAGCCTGGACCCACCCTGTGGGATGCTGGGAGCATTTCCTTCAGCAACAGTGTGGCTGCAGACACAAGGCCCTTCCTCACAACCACCACACAGAGCACGGTGAGAGGAGCTCCTTGCTTCAGGAAGGAATGCCGTCCCCAAACCTGTGGGGAATCCAGGCGACACCCTAACACACCTGAGCCAGCCCTCAGGACGCACACCCGGGACTCCTCCACCCCACACAGCTCCCGACCACCTCCCTCCAGGCCAACAGGCAGTTCCAGCCCAGGGATAATGGGAGAAGCCACGAGGGGCCTGCTTACCAGGTGCGGAAACGAGTTTGGAAACCATTCCTGGAGAGACTGGGCCTGGGGGTTATTCCCAGGGTTCCTTCCAAGGGCTGGCATGGGACGGGGGCGTTTCAATTTTCCAGCCAACCAGGTGCCACCATGTGGCAACAGCGAAAATCAGAGATCACTCAGCTTTAAGATCCTGTGATTCCCCAACTCCTAATTTCGAGGAATTAAAATAATTCCATTTTGAGGAACAAGGATGCAAATTTCACATAACAATTCATTCATACTTTCTTCACTCCTATCACACCATTTCAGGGTTGGTCTGTGAAAGGCTCCTGGGGGTACAGTGGCCGCCACTCATCAGTCTGCAAGGCTGCCCCGGGCCTGGCTGCTGCACTGCTCAGGGCTGGGCAGGACACCCAAGCCGTCCTCCACTCGCTCTCAGGCCAACTGCTCCCTTTCGGTTTTCTGTACTAGCTTAGGCATAACCACCATGGTTTGCACTCATAAATAGAGGGTATCAAGAAATCCCACTTTAGCTTGAGAACTAAAATGATAAGTAATACTAATAAAAAGAAAGCACCTGCGCAGCAAAACCAAGCGCAACAACGGTTGTCGTGGGGGTTGTGCGAGGCTGGGGACAGGTTGCTTCTTAACCTGGGCGCTGGCTCAGAGGCCTGTCAGTCTGAAAGTCCACCGAGCGGACACTTCGGGGCAGTGCGGTGTTTTCTGGAATCACCCTTCAAGGCAATATTAACATGGGCCGAGGTGTGATCAGTTGCCCTTGGTACCTTGCCTTTGAGAGGAGAGAATGCACAGACACAGTGGTAACTGGGAAGGCAAAACCAGCCCTGCCCAGCCGTGTAGTAATCAACTGCTCTGAAGCCAGCGCCAGAGAGGAACTCTCCTGCGCCCTTGGGGCAGCGGGGAAGACAGGACAGGGCCCAGGCCACTGCTCACTTAAGTCACTGACCGTGGCCAGCACTGAATTCTTCCTAAAGTGAACAAATCCTAGAGCCAGAGAGCTCCATGTCCCTCCCGCAACCCGAAAAATGAGACCCAGGTCACAAGAAGAGCCCGGTCAAGGCTAGACACACACACTGCTGTGCACGCGCACACACAGCCCCTACAACCCAGACCCAGACCCTCTGCAGGGCCGCGCAGCTCCTGGCTCCTAGGACACCTCCCGGCAGGGGTGGTCAGGTGAGGTGCCTCAGCAGAACGAAGTTCTCCGGGAAGAGGATTTTAGGTCTGGGTCTTTGAATCGCCCCGTTTCCATCCTGGGCCCCGGGTCCCGGGGGCCTTTTGCCTTCTGCCATCCTAGGCCCCCACTGCGTCGCCACACCTCTCTCGGCCTCTGAGCCCCAAGCGAGTCGGAGATGCAGACCGGGCTGCTCCATTTGACAGATGAGCACGTCGAGGTCGGGAGACGCCGGTCACCCCGAACCTCCTCCCCGAGCTCCGGACGATCGCGGCAAGGCTGCGGGCTGCCGGAGCCAGCCGGGGACAGGTACAACCCGGGGACACCCGCGGGAGGCCGGGGGCGCGGTCCCGCGAGGATCTGGGAGGGGCGGGAGGCCCGGCAGGCGACCCGGGCCGTCACCCCGGGGACAGGGCGCGTGGAGCCAGGCCGGCCCAGCCCCGCGAGTCCCGGACACTCGCGAGCGGCACCCACGCCGCAGATGCCGGCGCTTTGGGACAGGGACGGGACACCGCACCCGGCTCCGCTGCGTGACCTTGCCGGCGCAGCGGGCGGAGACGGGACCCACGCGGGACCGCGACGCGGGCCGCCGGCCGGGGCGCCGCTCCCCGACGCTCTGCGGGGACGCGCGGCACGCGGGGACAGCGCCGCCAGAAAGTTGCCGCCGCGCGGGGGCCCGGTACTCACGGAGCGCAGGTCGCGCGGGGACGACGCCGCAGGGGCAGCTGCCGCAGCGCCGCGCGGACCGAGCCTGCGGCGGCACACGGCGGTCGGGAGCGCAGCGCGACACCTGCGGCCGGCGGAGGCCAAGCCGCGGCGCGGGCGGGGCGCGGGGGCGACGGCGCCTGCGCGGACTCGGGCCTGCGGGCGGTGCTGCGGGCTGCGGGGCGGGGCTAGTGGGCGGGGCAATGCAGGACGGGCGTGGTCTGTAGGGGCGGGAGCGGGAATGGGCGGGGTCGGTGGGCGGGGCA